>NCQV01116685.1:1828-13200 GCA_002740545.1 Lophocereus schottii
CCCACGCAGTCCGGCACTGGTCACCACCGCCACCACCTCTCTCTCCTCTTCCTTGGTAAGAAACACGTGGCGAAACCTTGGCCCCGTGTTTTCTTTACACCCAAAACTTTAAGCACTTATTATCTTCTTTGTGTGATTTTGTTTGAAGTTCAAGGAAATTGTTTTAAAAAAGAGTTTTTGCATGATTTTCAGATTTGCACCACAAAAAGGAGACGATTTCATTGCTACTATTTCGGGTTTATATCAAGATAAGTACATTTTGGTATTTTTGTGTTCTTAGCAATGAAATTTAATGTCTTTCATGACTTGGATGACTTGAGGTGAGATTAAAGTTATCCGAATTCTTGGATAGCAGGTCACGGGTATGGGGGACGTGGTCGTTAAGTAAAAAGATCGAATTTTGAGAGAAGAAGTGATGAGAACCTGCCACTGGGTAGGACAAGAAATTCACGTGACTTTAAAAAAATTGTTTCTAAATTGTTTCTGTGGGTATTCTATTCCAAAAATCACTAAATTTGAATGGAAGATATATCTAGGTGTTCTCTACGCTACGGTTTTTGAATCGTTGAATTTCGAATTGTAATGAGAGAGTTATGGTCCGTTTATTAGAAACTGTCAAAACTAGAATAGTCAAGGACAGTTTTCGGGTTTTAGGATTTTTGACCTAGATATTGAGTAAATTAGCAAAAGTACAAAATACGAAAGTTGTAGAGGACAAACTCCTCTTTCTGGATTGGGGAAAAATCTTGAATTTTGGATGTTGGATGTAAAACTTATGGGGTCAGGAAATTGAGCTAGAAAATCAGGGTCGAGTCTGCATGGCTGGGTTGTGGGCTGCAGTCACGGCAACTTTAAAAATTTACCTGGCATGAGTCGATGAGCCAAAAATCACCAACGTTTTAGAGTCGATACCTTAGATTGTGTCGCATAACTTGTTTTTGGAATCGGACCGATTGGAGTGGCAAGGCCCAAATTATAACCAATTTACCTAGGACTGTCCAGACTGAAACAGTCAGTGATACCCCTGAAACAAGTGGGAAAATAGCCTAACTCGGGATAGAAACGAGGGAAACCCCAAACATGAAAGTGGTAGGAGACGAGTCAAAGTTTCTGGATTTGGTTAGAAGTTTTGAATTGGACATCGGGACTGGAAGTTCGGACCTCTGAAAAGGGGCCCAGATTCTGGCCTGATCTGAACCCTAGAGTGGGCTTGGATTGGGGGTCTTAAAAGCATAGGTAATTCTCATAAATTTTTTAAAGGCAAGAAAATGACCAGTGAGTAAATTCATTTGAGTTAGACTGAGTGTGGGCAATGTGTTGGCCATAGGTGCGGAGCAGTAAGTTCGAAATAGTAATCGAGCCCGTAACTTGTACGGTATCCAGGAAACAATCATGCCCTAACCTTTCCTCGGGTTTTAAAATCATGTGCGCTTTGGACATGTTAAGAACTGTTTGGAATGCTGTTTGAGCAAAATACTAGCCTGAATTAACTAAGTGTGACTGTGCAACAGAATTTGCCTGATGTGTTATGATTGAGGCTAGGTAAGGTTGTGTTAGAAATTTAAAGTTTGTTGTTGTAGAAATGTCATTGGGGAAGTGGGTCGAAACTGAATGAACCTGACATGATAAATTGACCTTTAAGGTAGAGAAGTGTGACAGTATTTATAAAGGCTGAGTTGGGTGAGACCTGAACTGATTGTCCTGACTGAAGGTCATTAGCCTTCCCCGGGAAACTAGTGCATGCATGTGAGCGGCATGTGCCCCATTGGAACATGGGCCAGGCTAGCAGTAACCATCCATGATAATGGTAGGATAGAAAAGAGATTAAGTGGTAACCGCCTGAGTAACGGTAGGCTAGGGCGAGTTAACCGGCTGCCGTGAATTGACGCGCAGGTCATGAGACCTAGTGGGGTTGCTCACCTAAAAACTGCATGTTGTATTTGGGCCATAAGTTAGGAGTTGTATCTCTAGGAGTTGGTAACCAGAAAAAGTTGTGTTGATGATAAATACGACTTGGGAGTCTTGCTGTTATTCCCCTACCCCTTTAAAATGTTTTCAAATGAATTTGTGTGTGTATTTGACTGTTAGAGGTGATTGTTTACTGAGTTTATCTCACCTTTATAGAATGTTTTGTTTTCAAGTGAAAAAGTTGTGCATGGGACTGGGGAACAGAAAGCAGAGCGAGGCCCGAAGGCATGAGTTAAGAAGAAGAAATTAGTTGTTAAGATAATAAAAACATTCGTTTGGTTTATAGATGTTATTAAATTTGGAATAATGTGCAGGTTGAAATATTATTCAAGATTTTTGTATTAATTGTTATTTTGATATCCAACCTGGTATTTCCAAGAAGAAAATACGGCGGTAACATCCTAATTAGGTTTCGCTGCCACATAGGATAATGGTTAATAAATAAGAAATAAAATTAGAGTTTCGGGGTGTTACAAAGTGGTATCAGAGCTCAGGTTAACTAACCTGAAAGCTCACCTAAAAGACTGTAAAAAGTTAAGGACTAAAACAAGTCGATTTAAGGACCACACAGAGAATGAGTGTAGTACGGGGGCAGGGGCTGTAAACATCTAGATATAGTATTAAATGAATGCATGATTGTGGGTTGAATGCATATCTTATGTGTACTGACTTTGTATAGAAACGGAGGGTACCCAACATTGCGGCTGTATAGGAGGTCGTTGTCTGCATCATCGGTTAACTAGGGAGTCAGGGAAAAGTGTGTGAGACCACATACGACATGTGAGGTGGGTAGTGGCTAGATACCTCGATGATAGGCCCAATAGCTATTTGGCGATTGAGAAAAACCAAGTGGTCTTTCTGTTGCTGACCCTGAAAGGGGACCCTGTGTGGCGCTATTATGTTGATGAGTTGCACCCTCAGGCCTGTGATCCCCGCCCATGGGGAAATTGTTGTTGGTGCGACTGGGAGCCCATGGGGATGGACATAGAGGACCTAATTAACTACTTGAGACTAGAGAGACCCCATGACCTAGAGAGTATTCCCACAGCCAGTGAGGAGGACGCCGCACCCCTAGGCAACAAACTTACAGATAAAAAGGGAGACCTTGAAGGAATGGAGGATAACCCTGTTAAAACAGATCCCGAAATGGAAGCCGACCCAATGGGTGGCCCGAGTGCAGAGGAACCAATGGAGGAGGAGGACCCTGAGGAAGATCCCGAAGAGGACCTTGAGGAGGACCCGAGTGAGGAAGAATCGATGGAAGAGGAGGATCCTGAGGAAGATCCTGAAGGGGACCCTGAGGAAGATTCTGAGGTGAGTGAGGGATAGTTGATAGGAAGTGAAGACCTTGTGGAGGATCAAGAAGAAGAAAGAAGGGACCGTACAGTATAGGACGAGCAAACCAGAGGATCGGAGGATTTGGAAGAAGAGATAAATTCCTTGTAGAATAGGGTCGAGTGTGAGATCGGGGTGACCCGCTGGAAGCGGGGTAGATGTGGCTGGATGTGTAGGGGTATCTGTCAACTGGACGCCCCCAACAAGTAGAAGTTGGAAGCATCTAGGGAGCTTGTTTCTTCTTTTCTAGGGCAGTATTGGTAGTTTCTTTTCTTTCTGAGTTGTTAATAAGCCCTTGTGGCTACTAAAGTTATACACTTAGATGTAATGAAAAGTGTTAGTGTGGAACACTTATGTTATTGAAATTCAATGCAATAAAATCTCCTTAGATTGTTTGAATACCAGCGTTCTTTGTTGTAAAAAAAAATCATAATAGTGATAATAATGAATCATGTGAATGTGATGCCTGTCTGATGTCAACTGTTTGAGCATGTGATGCGGTGGTTGTACCACCTAAACATGGTGATGTGCTGAAATCGAACTCCTGTCAAATGTTGCATGATGCACTTGCATGTATTGTATGCTTGAAATTTTGTAGAGCTTAGGATATGAACTATTAGGAGAGGAACTCGACTCGAATTATTTCCCAAACAGAATCGCGGGAAGCAACAACAACAGTGAGTCTCAAACTGGACCCCACCCTGTAACGAGGGTCCCTACGAACCAGGACATCCCTATGTCAGCCCTCAGGGAGTGACGGAAAGCCCTACGCCCTCGAAACAGGAACGGGTCTCGCAGTTAGATTGACGAGACTAACCCGCCAACGGGAGCTGAGCTTACCAATTTGTTGCGGTTGGAGATGTTACAAAAACAAGGGAGCAATTACGACTCCAGAACGAGCAGATATAGAGGTTGATGGAGGTACAAGAAAAAAGGGTCAAGAAGGATAACTCCTATATGTTCAAAAGGTTCGCAAGTCATTACCCACACATCTATGATGGCACTCCCGACCTTAAGACTTTTGAGGACTGGATTAGGGGTATGGAGAAACTATTCGATGCACTCTAATGCCCTGAGGAGTGGAAGGTGGGCTTCGTGGTATTTTATTTGAAGGACAAGGCTGACTTATGGTGGGCCACGACGAGGGAGAGACAACACAAATCGGAATTCGACTGGAACAAGTTCAAGGAGATGATTAAGGATCATTTCTACCCTACCACCCTGTAAAAGGCTAAGGAGGACGAGTTTATACAATTGCAGTAAGGGAACATGAGCGTGCTCGAGTATGCCTCGAAATTTATGGAGAGGATCTCCGTACATCAGTATGCCACTTATGTTGACCTATATGACACTGCGGTCAACGTAGAGAGGGCGATAAAGGAGTGGACTAACTATTTCAACGAGCAGCGGGAAACCAAGAGGAGAGGGGATAACCGGGATAACCAGGGCAACTTTTAACCGCAAGAGCAATACCGTCGGCTTATAGGGAGTCAGTACTTGAACGGTACTAATTGGGGAGGCCAGCACCCTAATGCACGGCCAAAGGTAACCTGCAACGCATGTAGGAAACTGGATCACTACGCTAGGGAATGCCGCTCGGTGACAAGGTGCTTCCGTAATGGAAGCCCTCAGCATCAGGTGCGAGACTGCCCACTCCCTCCACCTCCTACTGGACAAGGGTAAGACCAGAGTCAAAGGTAAGGGCAATGACCCCAGTAGCCATATCAAAACAGGGGAGGGTAGGTGGCCAACCCTAACCAACAAAACCGGGCACCTCAGCAAACTCAAGCCCGACCTCCCCAACAACCACCTCGGAACAATGGGGGGCAAAGTCTATGTGATGCGAAAGGAGGAAGCAGAGGATGCTCCTAATGTTGTAATGGGTATTTTCTCTCTCCTAACTCAACTAGTAGATATTTTGTTTGATTCGGGTGCCACGCACTCCTTTATTTCTGTTAGGCTGGTTAAGACGTTAGGACTCACCCCCACCCATAAATCTTCATTGCTATCTGTGACTCTCCCTGATGGGAAGACTATGACATGTGAGGAACTATACGAGGGTTACCTTATTAGAATGTATGAATATGAATTCCTGGCGGACCTATACAGGTTTGAGTTAACTGATTTTGGGGATGAACTAGTTAACTAAGTACCAAGTTCAGATAGACTGCCCGAAATGGAAAATCACCCTAAAAGGGCCCAATGGGGAGAAGGTAGTGCATAGGGGTCAGAGCCCCATAATGGGAGCGAAATTGGCATTAGTAATGAAAACTCGCAAGTTGTTAGATAAAGGATGCGAGGGATTCCTGTGCCATGTAGTGAATACCGAGGATGCAAAATCCTCCCTGGAGGACAGCCTAGTGGTGAGGGAATTTTCAGATGCATTTTATGATGAAATCCCCGGCATGCCACCTCTTAGAGAAGTGGAGTTTTGTATCGACGTGACCCCTGGGGCCGCACCTATCTCTAAGGCACCCCATCGGATGGCACCGATAGAATTGAAGGAAATAAAGGCGCAGTTGGAGGAACTCTTGCAGAAGGGGTATATTTGGCCTAGTACATCCCCTTGGGGAGCCCCAATTTTATTTATAAAGAAGAATGATGGGACTCTAAGACTGTGTATAGACTACCCAAAGCTTAATAAAATAACGATCAAGAACCGGTACTCTCTGCTCAGGATAGATGACTTATTTGATCAGTTGCGAAGTGTGGGGATCTTTTCTATAATAGACCTTTGTTCGGGGTACCATCAACTCTGAATCAGGGATGAAGACATATCTAAGACTACCTTCCATACCAGGTATGGGCATTATGAGTTTGTGGTGATGCCCTTTGGCCTCACCAACGCCCCGGCAGCATTCATGGACCTTATGAACAGGGTCTTCAAACCCTATTTAAATCAGTTTGTGGTGGTATTCATAGATGACATCTTAATCTACACAAGGACCCCCGAAGAACATAACCACCATTTATGGACAACACTGGAAGTCTTAAGGGAGAATGAGCTGTATGCCAAGTTCTCAAAGTATGAGTTTTGATTAAATAAGATGGCGTTTTTGGGACACGTGATATCTAATGAAGAAGTGTCTGTGGATCCCCAAAAGATAGAGGCCATGACGAACTGGCCCAGACCTAAGAACCCGATGGACGTAAGGAGCTTCTTGGGTAGGCCGGATACTATCGCAAATTTATTCAACATTTCTCGAAGATCGCCACCCCACTTACCAACTTGATCAGGAAGGTCACTAAGTATGAATGGACGGTACGATGTGAAGAAGCATTTCAAGAGCTAAAAAAGACCAATATTGGCCCTATCTACTATTGACAAGGATTTCATAGTGTATAGCGATGCCTCTAGGAATGGGTTGGGGTGTGTATTAATGCAAGAGGGCTGTGTTATACCTTATGCTTCGCGACAATTGAAGACGCATGAGTGGAACTACTCGACTCATGACCTGGAGCTAGTGGCAGTCGTGTTTGCACTTAAGATCTGGAGGCATTACTTGTATGGGTTACGTTGTAAAGTTTTCACCGACCACCAAAGTTTGAAATACCTTTTTCTTACAAAAGGACCTAAATTTGAGACAGATAAAGTGGTTGGAATTTCTAAAGGACTACGATATCAATTTCCAATAGCATCCCGAAAAGGCTAACGTGGTAGCAGATGCGTTGAGCCATCGATCGTATCCAACACTAGGCCACTTGCTAGCGCTTCCAAATGAGTTGTGTGAGGAATTTCGAAGATTAGAACTCAACGTGGCCACCCCGAGGGCAAAGCCTATGCTATGCACCCTGAAAGCACAGCCGATACTCATTGAGGAGATTCGAGTAGCTCAGGCTACGGATCCCCAACTTGAGCGAATCAGGAGGAGATATTAGTAGGGATGGCAACGGGGCGAGTTGGAGACGGGGAGTATATTCCCCGTCCCCGTCCCCGCTGGAATCCCCGCTCCCTGTCCCCGCCCCGTTACCCGCTGCGGGGAAAAAATTTCCCCCCGTCCTCATCCCCGGCGGGGATTTCATCCCCGTCGGGGCCCCAACGGGGATTTTTACCCGCTGTTTTTTCCTTACCTTCTAAACTCTTCACGGCCATGAGTACCAAATCCAGTGTATACATAGGATTTTTACAAAGAAAATTACATATATAACCTTAGTTGTCTCGTTTAAAAATTATGAAAATAAAGTTATTTTTGTAATTTTAATTAAAATTGGGGACGGAGGCGGGGATTTTTCCCCAATCGGGGAATCGGATACGGGGATGGAAATGGGGCAAAATCCCCGACGGGGAAATGGGGACGGGGACGGGTTGAACTATGTCCCCGTCCCCGTCCCCATCCCCGTCCCGTCCCGAGCGGGGATTAATTTTCCTCCCCGTCCCGTCCCCGTCCCCTTTTGGGACGGAGATTTTTCCCCGCTTCGGGGCGGGGCCCCGGCGGGGGCCGGTATTCCCCAACTTTTTGTCATCCCTAGATATTAGTAGAAAAGGCACTCGGGTTTGTAATTCATGAAGATGGCACCATCAGATTTCATAACCGGATGTGTGTGCCTGCTGTAGAGGAACTTAAGAAGAAAATCCTAGACGAGGGTCACAATACGCCTCATTCGGTACACCCTGGGGAAAATAAGCTATGTAAGAACCTAAAGCAGACATTCTGGTGGACTAACATGAAGCAGGAAGTGGCTGATTACATGGCAAAGTGCCTAACTTACCAACGGGTGAAGATAGAGAATCAATAACCAGTAGGACTCTTACAACCCCTGGAAGTCCCTGAGTGGAAGTGGGACTCTGTATCTAGGGATTTCGTGGTGGGTCTACCTTTGACTCAGCAGAAGAATAACGCGATCTGGGTTATTGTGGATAGGCTCACAAAAACGGCGCACTTCATAGCCATGAGAAACACTTGGACCTTGGACCAGTTAGCCCGTGTATACCTCGAAGAGATAGTGCGACTACACGGGGTACCGAGCTCTATCGTATCAGATTGGACACCAGGTACCAGTCTAGTTTCTGGTAGAAACTACAAGAAGCATTTGGGACGTTGCTACGTTTCGACACTATATTCCACCCAACTACGGATGGGCAAATCGAACGTACCATTCAAACACTGAAAGATATGCTAAGAGCTTGTGCTTTAGACTTTAAGAGTGCGTAGGACGAGCAGCCAGCACTGATCGAGTTCTCTTATAATAACAGTTTCCACGCGAGTATTGGCATGGCTTTGTGTGAGGCACTATACGGGAGAAATGGAGAACCCCGCTCTGTTGGCAGGAGATTAATGAAGCCCTGACCATTGGGCTAGAGTTAATCCAAGCCACCACGAATAAAATAAGAGTAATCCAGGAATGTATGAGAGCCGCCCAGAGCCGCCAGAAAAGATATGCTGACCAGAGGCGTAGGCCCCTTAAGTTTCAAATAAGGGAGCAAGTACTACACCGAGTTTCTCCAGCCAAGGGAATTGCACGATTTGGAATGGCAGGAAAACTGAACCCAAGGTACATCAGACCGTATCCAGTCATATAGAGAATTAGGAAAGTAGCTTATCAACTGGAGCGGCCGCCCGAACTTCCAATAGTACATAATGTATTTCATGTGTTGTAATTACGGAAATACATCTTAGATCCCTCACATATAATCGAGTCTGATCCTATATAGTTCCAGGAAGGCCTATCATATGAGGAACAGTTAGTACAGATCCTGGATGGGTGGGAAAAGCACCTCTATAGGAAGACCGTGTCACGAGGGAAGGTCCTTTGGACCAATCATGAGATGTCTAAAGCCACTTGGGAGACGGAGCAGGAAATGCAAGACAAATATCCTCACTTGTTCCTATAATCACGTGCGTGTAAGTTTGGGGGACGAAACTTTATTAAGTGGGGTAGTATGTAAAACCCTGAAAATTCATATTCTCAATGGTACTGTGCCGCAGTTTAGTGAAGTTTCGGGAATGAAACTTTCTTAAATGGAGTAGTATGTAAAACCCCAGAAAATCAAATTGGGAGACCTAGCGACGTAGACCAACCATTGTAATCCAAGTCATTATAAATATTTTTTTTCACTGCTTGTTGTCCTTTAAAACTTTATTTCAATGATTAAGAAAAATACTTATTTTCCATCCGGGTTATTTTGTTCCTTTTGTTCGATTTAAATTATTTCATATTTTGTCTCACAACTCAACTAATTACCTTTTCAATTATTTTTCCTCCTAGCTATCTTTATTTTGAAATTTAAATTTTTCCCCCAAATCAAACCCTAGAATTTGTACTTAATCTTCTTCTTTTCCCCCTTATTTTCCTTTCTTTTTTCCCTTTTCTTTCCTTCCTTTTTTTCTTTCCTTTTTTTTCTTTTCTCTTTCTTTTTGCCTCTCCAAACCGTGAAAAGAACCCCCTCCTAAACCCTAACCGTGAAAAGGATTCCCCCTCACATCTTCTCATTCTCTCTCTTCCTCTCATTCTCTTTCCTCCTCTCTATCTCTCTCTCTCTCTAGCCCCATGTCCCCCTCAACCCTACACCCCCACGCAGCCCGGCATCGGCCACCACCGATACCACCTCCCTCTCCTCTTCCTTGGTAAAAAATATATGGTGAAACCTTGGCCCTGTGTTTTCTTTACACCCAAAACTTTAAGCACTTACTATCTACCTTGTGTGATTTTGTTTGAAGTTCAAGGAAATTGTTTTAAAAAAGAGTTTTTGCATGATTTTCAGGTTCGTACCACAAAAAGGGAGACGATTTCATTGCTACTATTTCGGATTTACATCAAGGTAAGTACATGTTGGTATTTTTGTATTCTTAGCAGTGAAATTTAATGTCTTTCATGACTTGGATGACTTAGGGTGGGATTAACGTTGTTAGAATTCTTGGATAATGGGTCACGGGTATGGGGGATATGGTCGTTAAGTAAAAAGAACGGGTTTTGGGAGGAGAAGTGATGAGAACCTGCCACTGGGTAGGACAGAAAATTCATGTGACTTTAAAAAAATTATTTCTATGGGTATTCTAGTCCACAAACCACCAAATTTCAATGGAAGATAGATCCAGGTGTTCTCTACGCTATTGTTTTCGAATAGTTGAATTTTGATTTGTAACGAAAGAGTTATGGCCCGTTTACTAGAGACTATCAAAACTGAGATGGTCAAGGATAGTTTTTGGGTTTTAGGGTTTTTGACCTAGATATTGAGTAAATTAGCAAAACTACAAAACACAAAAATAGTAGAGGACACACTCCTCTTTCTAGATTGGGTTGAATTTTGGAGGTCAGATGTAAAACTTATAGGGCCAGGAAATTGAGCTAGAAAATCAGGGTCGAGTCTACTGGGCTGGGTTGTGGGCTGCAATCACGGCAACTTTAAACATTTACCTAGGGTGAGTGGATCAGCCAAAAACCACCAAATTTTTAGAATCAACACCTCAAAGTGTGTCGTATAATCCCATTTTGGAATTGGGACTATTGGAGTGGCGGGGCCCAAGTTATAACTAATTTACCTAGGACTGTCCAAACCAAAATAGTCAGTGATACCCCTCAAACAAATGAGAAAACAACCTAACTCGGGATAGAAATGGGGGAAACCCCAAACATGAAAATGGTAGGGGATGAGTCAAAGTTTCTGTATTGGGTTAGAAATTTTGAATTGGACATTGGGATTGGAAGTTCAGATCTCTGAAAGGAGGCCCAGATTTTGGCCCGATCTAAACCCTAGAGTGGGCATAGATTAGGGGCCTTAAAAGCATGGGTAATTCTTATAAATTTTTTAAAAGCTAGAAAAGACCATTGAGTAAATTCATTTGAGTTAAACTGAGTGTTGGCTATGTGTGGGCCTAGGTTCGGAGTAGTAAGTTTGGAATAGTAACTGAGCCCGTAACTTGTACGATATCCAGATAACAATCATACCCTAACCCTTCCCCGGGTTTTAAAATCATGTGTGCTTTGAACATGTTAAGAATTGCTTCATGTGCTGTTTAAGCTAAATAATAGCATGAATTAACTAAGTGTGACTGTGCAATAAAATTTGCCTGATGTGTTATGATTGTGGAATTGAGACTAGGTAAGGCTGTGTTGGAAGCTTAAANTTT
>NCQV01116698.1:0-14553 GCA_002740545.1 Lophocereus schottii
GCTATTCTTTTGACATAGGGTTATAGGCCATGTAGGATATTTATAATTAACCCTGCACTTGTTGGAACCTCATAAGTGTACAACTAGATATGTGAAAATTCTATCATATGTGGAATACCTACTCCACGGTTGAAATGCATGCACATGTAACTATTAGCGGATCAAGATCCTTTGGAGATATTAACAGATCAAGATCTTTCGAAGATATTTTAGTTTCCTTGTATAACTTTAGTTGCACTAATTTAATTGATTGTGATGATTCTTGTACTTGCCGATTTCATGTAATTGCCATGTTTTGTATGCAATCTTGTACATATATACTCTTCTCATTAATGAAAGAAAGACAGAGAGGAGAACACTGAGAATCATCCTCTCCCATCTCTAAATTTTCATGGTATCCGAGCTACCACGCTCTACAACACACGTTTACTCAATTTTTCAGCCATAAGTGGAGAGGACAAAAACAACAGTAACAAATCCACACCTTCGTTCAACATGAACGATCCACAATCTCCCTATTATCTATGTAGCGCAGATCATCCAAGAAATATTATGTCTCCTGTAATTCTCAATGGAGAAAATTATGCAAATTGCAATAGGATCGTGACCAATGCATTGAAATCTAAGAATAAATTTTGCTTTGTTGACGAATCATCAACAACGCAGGAGAACAACAACCCAGAAGTGCATGCCTGGGAAAAGTGCAATTCAGTGGTTACTGCATGGTTGTACAACATAATAGATAAAACTTTACATGGCTCGGTTGCGTATACAGAGAAGGCAAGACTAATTTGAAGGAATCTTACACTCACAGGCTAACGAAATCAGGGTGCATCAACTCAAAAGAGAAATTACACTCACAAGACAGGAGAATATGAATGTCATTGAATACTTCACTAAACTGAAGGAGTTATGTGATGAGTTAGGACCTTACCAACAAATCCCAATCTATAGTTGCCTGAAAGAATTCAGCCTGAGCAAACTTCGAGAGACAGAGAAAGTCCATCAATTTCTTTTGGGACTTGACTCGAATCAATTTGGAATGGTTAGGACAAATATTCTTGCTGTTGTGCTAAACTTAAATAAGTTTTACTTCATGGTGTTGACAGAAGAACGGAGCAGAAGATAGGCAGAGGAATAGAGCATCAAGGGGTGGTGGAAGCCGCAGCCTTCAAGGCCTCAGCCACTGGCAGATTGAGACAATTGGCAGCAACGGCGAACAGCTCAATAAAATCAGGGACAAAACCGTGTGAATCTGGCTTGAGGAAACTTAAACAGAGCCGACGTCGATCAGCCTCTTCTCACTGTGGCTTTGTTCGCTGGAGGCTAGCAGAAGGCGAAGTTCGGTGGAGCTTCATTCACTGGAGGCCAGGAGGAGGCAAAGTTCGGTGGAGCGTTTGAGGGACACTACGGAACGGCTTTTTTTGGAAAAATGCAATGGCACTGGTAACGAGGCAGAGAGATTTGCAGGCTTTACACAATCTCAAATTGATACTCTCTATGCTTTATTTAAAGAAAAAGAGAACCAAGCAAGACTCATTGGTAAGAAATGACCTTCTGCATTTTTCACTACAAAAAAAAAAAAAAAAAGACCAAACAAAGATAGAATCAGCAATGGAATAAGGCTTATCAATAACAGAATTTTCATATCAGTGACGGAATTGGCAACAGAAGAAGGATGTCAGATTTTCACTCATCGCTGAGTACTTGGCGATGAAAATTCGAAATTCCGTCACAATGAGCGATGGAATCAGCGACGGATATTGTGATATACTTTTTTTGTGGGGAACAATTGACGGGGCAGGGAGCGATGTAGTGAAAAATCCGTCGCCACCACCGACGGAAATAGTGACGGAAATTTCGTCGCTAGTGGCGACGGATTAGGGATGGCAATTAGGCGGGGAATCCCCGTCCCCGTCGGGGCCCCACCCCGAAGTGGGGAAAAATCCCCACCCCCAACAGGGACGGGGAGGGGCACAAAAAATCAATCCCCGCACGGGGACGGGACGGGGCGGTCGCCCCGTCCCGGTCCCCGTGTCCAATTAAAATTACGAAAACAACCTCAACTTAAAATTTTTTTAAAAAATTTGTGGGATTATCTATGTAATTTTAACAGTGAAAACCCTAGATATATAAACTAATTACTGAAATTTATTCAACCATTTCAACGCCACATCTGAGTCTGACAGCCCTAATCCCTTCATTTCAAGTTTTCAAGCTTTCTAGTTTCCTCAAGTCTTTCTGCTTCGTCAGAACTCATTCCTCACTCGAGTCACCTTCGATTCTTCGAATGACCAATGACTGCACCACCTTAGTCCTAACTGCAACCCTCAATGCCACCATGGCACCACGACACCACCATTTGTTCGTCCCTTCACCTCATTTGCCTAATCACCTAGCAGTCCCTCAACACCACCGCCTCGCCCCCTCAACGCCACCACCGTCTGTTCTATCTCAAAGTCCGATTACCAGCCTCAGCTGTAGGCTCACAGTGCCACACTGCTGTCCGTCAATGCCACCACCTCTGTCCTCTGCCTCTCGCCCAGACTGTTGTCGCCGGTTAGCCTCTCGTCCAGACTGCTGTCGTCGGTCAACCCCTCGACGGTAACACATCTTACAAATATTCTTTTGTTTTTCCGACTTTGCTAAGATCTGTTTGCTGCAAATTGGTTAAAAAAAAGGATCCCTGACACAGAATGGGATCTGTCTCCATATTCCCTACCTCCTTGGATGTATGCTTGTTTCTTCAGTCACCAATTTAATGTTTTAATGGTAAAGCATAATTGATCGATCTTATCATGCAGGTCTCTTAAATTACAAGTTTCTGTTCTGAAATTGCAAATGCTCCGGATTTGTTGTTGGACTTTATATTTCGATGAATTGTGTTGGGGCAAAATTGGTTTATGCAAGGGATGAGTCACTTGAAATTTTATACTTTATATTTCCAAGATGTTAACTTTCTGAGGCTAATTTCACAGGAACATTTAGTTTTGTTTGAATTGTGAAATTAGAGAGAGATTAGCTTATGAATTGTAAAAATTGAGGATAACCCATCTCGTAATAATTGGGTAAGAATTGTGGGCGTTCATTAGTTTCTGGAATTTTTTGGGGGGGAGGGATTGAAAAATGTGTGATTTTACATGAGTGTAACTGATTAGGGATGACCCCTATTTGTCATGCTATGTCATATTTTAATTTTCTTTGCTTTTTTGGCGCATCTTGTTCTTGTGATATCTTTGAGTGGATGATGGTGTTTGTTCGATCGAAGTTTGAGCAAACTAGATTTCTAACATGTATGAGTGAGTATCTTATGAGTGCTAATTGCTGAAAGTTGCATTGTTTACAAACTAATGGCTAGTGGCCCCAGCCCACCTGGTCCCCCTAACCCATCGCCTTGTTCCACAAATAATGACATACAAAATGAAAATCCAACTCCAAATGCCAACACTAATGTCACCAACACTAGAACTAATGTTGATTCTTGTGGAACTCCAAATGTGATGGAGGATGATGGAACAACATTACAATTGGGAAAGAAAAGAAAATTCATCTCGGAAGTTTGGGCACATTATTGTCTTAAGGTTAGGGATGGTAAAGAGAAAGCTATCTGTAAATATTGTAAGAAAGCACCTGGAGGTGAATCTAGAAATGGAACTACGCATTTGAGAGATCATCAAGGCATGATATTGCTCAAGATTTTTCCCAAAAGAAATTGAAGCTAGAGACTTCCAGAGAAAAAAAAAGGGAAAGTTCTTCTTGTGAATAATGTTTGGGATGAAGAAGAGGCGAGGAAGGAGTTTTCTAGTATGGTTATAATGCATGAATACCCTCTAAATATTGTAGAACATGTTGCATTTAGAAGGTATTCAAAGACTCTTAACTCCTCTTTTAAGATGATATCAAGGAACACTCACAAGAGTGATATTCTTAAAGTGTTTGAATATGAAAAATCCAAAACAATGAGGTTGTTGGGAAGTGTTAACGGCAAGGTGGCTATCACTACGGATATGTGGACTTCTGAAAATCAAAAGCGGGGTTTTATAACCATTACCACTTATTGGGTTGATAACACATGGATCTTGCAAAGTCGAATTTTGAGGTATTGCTTGTTTCTATTACCGTCATCCCACTCGCCCTCTTCATCACCCTCTTTATTCTCTACCTCATCTATCTCGTCATTATTTTGAATGAATGAAAACTCCATTTCGTCATTAACTTCTTCCGGTGATGCACTTTCATCCACTAATGATGTAGGGACGGCGTCATTCACAGGTTCAACGATTGTCGTTATGTTCGTTTGTTGGTAGGCAATAGGTAAGTGTACTACTTATCCACTCTCGCCCTTCATTTGGTTGGTATGACAACAAGTCAATTGGCCTTACCCCTTGAGCGATCTGCATGTGGCATGAAGTATACTTGTGATGTAGTGTTTGAAAAGATAAATGGGTCATACTTTCGGTACCTCCTTATACGGTGGACCTCAATAAGTTTACTCAGTCTATAAGATCGTGTCCCACGATTCAATGTGAGATCAAACCACTCACAATTGAATAACAAACATCATTTAAGTGGCTCGCCTACGTACTCAATTTGGACCATATCCTTCAGTACACCATAATAATCATTTTTAATATTGCCTTCTCCTGTACCATAAACACCATCACCACAATTATATGTTCTCTTCCTAACGCTGTGAGTTTCTGTGTGAAATTTGAATTCATTGAGTCTATATGCCATCCACGTCGACACATATCGATTTGGTTTTGCAACCAATTATGTCAAGTGGCAATGTTTATCAGTTTCGAATAGCTGAATGTAATGCACCTAAGGTGATATAACAAGTGGTTTTAGTTAATACATTGCATCTAATTAACTGTTATGTTAAAATTATGAATAAATGTGTTGTAATACTTACATTCTGACTAAACCAATCTGTAAAATGAGTTTCGATGATGGTGTCAATATCAGCGTCGTTGACATTGGGACGTGTAATTCTAACTTATTCTGTGAAAATTTTGTCACATTTTATGAAGCCTATTAATATACTTGCGCTCCCAATGATAAACTCAATTAGAAGTTAAGATACCACTTACCCTATATAAGGTTTAACTTCATAACAATTTAATAGCACATGAAGATAGGCAGCAACATATTCGGCATCTGTGAGATACTTTGATCTTTCTCTACCAATAGCGGTCCCTTGTGATTTAAACACGGACAGAGTTGAAAAATAATTAATATGGTCATCGTCATCCTCATTTCTCCTGCCTCTAGTGTGCATGAAGGGCACATTAGAGCCGAAGCAATAGGAGGCAAAGAATGTCCTCTCAGCTTCTAGGTATGCTTCTGTGATTGAACCTTCAGGACATGTTTGTTGCTTTATCTTTTTTTTCAATCAGCCAAAAAACCTAACAAATTCATAATTGCGTTCACTTCTAAGTGATTCCACATATAAGAATTGAGATAAGGTTTCATCGATTATAATGTACTTTACCTCTCAAATGGATACATTTATCGGTATTGCAATGGACCACCAAGTTGAGCCTCTTCTGCCAAATACACTGGCAGGTGCTCCTTTACATTGAACAAGCCAGGAGGAAAAATGGTCTTCAACTTACACAAAGTGATGACAATGTTGCAATGCATATCCTCAAGCATATCCTCTCATAATGTTGTTGAGTATAAGTTCTTGAAGAACTGGCTTATCTCAATAAGAGGTTTCAAGACATCATCTAGAAGCGCACCAAATGCAATGTGTAAAAGAGTCTTCATGAACACTTGACAATCATGACTTTTTATGTTGTTGAACTTTGTCTTATTAGGATCCACGATATTCTTCAAATTAGAGCAATATCCATTAAGCATTTGAAGCTTCTTTACCCATTCACACAACTCTCTTCGTTTATCCACAAGAAGTATGAACTTCGCTTTTGGTTTAACCGGCGTACCACTTGGGCCTGGATGTAAATGTAATTCTGGTCGATCACATACCTCTGCAACATTCATTCTTGATTTGGCATTGTCCTTTATTTTCCTATGGACATCCATAATAACATTAATAATGTTTTAGAAGAAGTTGTTTTCAATGTGCATCACATCTAAATTATGGCGGAGCAATTGGTGTTGTCAATAAAGCAACTCCCATAATATGCTCTTCTTCGTCCAGTTGTGCTCATTTTCCTTAAATCCTGGTATGATAAAGTCACCATTTGCAGCTACCATTGGGTAATCTTCCATCTCAACATAAAGTTCTTCTCTAAATAGTCGGCGAAGAGGACCCCTGTAACAATTCTGTCTTTCCTAAATGCTGTTCTATTTCTTTAGTTTTGGTTGCCGCAAAAGCCTTTCCTCCCACACCAAATTTGAGATGATACAACCCATTCATTTGTTCACCCACTCCAATCAACATCTTTAAAGTGAGGTCCTGAATCAGACAACATTGAGCACCATAAATAATAACGCAATTCTTATCATAGGTAAGCTGTTGAATAGAGATGAGATTGCATTTAAACTCTGGTGAATAAAGCACAGTTTTTAGAACTAAACCGCGCCCAAGATTTACCGTCCCTGCTTATCTAACTCTGACCACAACACTATTAGGTATCAAAATATATATCGGTTGTGGCAAATCACAAAGATTATTAGTAACAATAATATTGGAAGTCATATGATACGATGCTCCTGAGTCCAAAATCCACTCTAAACACTACTAGAAAAGTTCAAAATAACGACGGATTGCAGCGATGGAATTATTTCACGACGGGCCTAGTGATGGATATGGCAACGGAAAAACAATATCACAAAAAAGGTCAGAGTATGCGACAAACTTGACAACGGACTCATAATTCCGGCACCATAATTCAGCCTTGGTGACGGAATTTCATCGCTCAGATAAAAAAATTATTTTTTTATAATTCCGTCGCCTAGCCATGAAGAATTTTAAAATTCAAAATTTTTTGGGCCGGCGACAGAATTTTCGTCGCTTGTCCGTCGCCAACCCTTTTAAATGAAACCAGAACTCTGGTTTCACTCCCTTGACGCAAACGAAAATAGAGAGAGAGAGAGAGAGAGAGAAAGAGAGAGAGAGGCGAATGCTAGAGCTCCATCTGACCACCGCTAGTGCCACCCAGCCACCACCGGTCCTATTCGCTGCCGTCGCCGCCCTCACCTGACCGCCGGTAGACGCCGGCCGCCCTCTCCTGCCCTCTTGTCGGTTTTTTCAACAAATTTGAGGTAATTTCTTCAACTAAATTAGTTGTAATTTCTACAAATTTTTGTATTAGATTATTAAAATTTCATAGTTAGTTCATATTTATGTTGAAATGTGGTATTTGTGTGAGGTTATTACTCTAATTTGATGTAAGATTTGGGTAAATACGATTTAGGGTTTAGGTTTGGTCGTTTGAAGTTAAAATTTGATATAGTGGTGGAATGAAATGGTTTAATTGATAATGTTGTTGAAATGTGGTATTTGTGTGAGGTCATTGCTCTAATTCGTTACAAAAATTTGGTAAATGTGCGATTTAGGGTAGAGGTTTGGTAGTTTGAAGTTGAAATTTTATATGTTGGTGGAATGAAATATTTAATTGATAATGTTGCTGAAATGTGGTATTTGTGTGAGGTTATTGCTCTAATTTGGTTGGAGATATTGCTCAATGCAATTTAGGGTTTAGGTTTGGTGATCTGAACTTGAATGCTGATATGTTGATGGATTGAGATGCTTTAGTTTATAATTTTATTCAAATGTGATGTTTATATGAAGTTGTAGCTCTTATTTGTCTGAAGCTTTTGTCCAATGCAATGTACACTTAGATTTGGTAATTTTAAATTGAAACTTGAAATGTTGGTGAAATAAAGTGGTCAACTTTGTATGAATTATTAGTTTTGTGAAATTCATCAGAATATAAGTATACTTGTAGAGATTTATAAGTTTTTTTTGGATGCATGTAGAAATATATAAGTAAACATATATAATATATAATTCAATAATTTATATAATTACTATAATTTTAATTGAAATTAATTCTTATCAAATACCTTATGTGGTTATTGTTATTTGAGCAGAATATGAATGATCCTCCATATCGTAGGCAGATGTATAATAGATTACTGTCTGATCGTAGTGGTTATACACAAGAATTTCTAGATGGAGTAAACCAATTCGATCAATTTTCACCTAGATAGACAGAGTTTCTGAATGGAGGAAAGTATAGATGTCCTTGTGTGAAATGCAGACTTACAGTGTACTTGACACCCGATGAGATCAAGATGCACCTTATGTATGAGGGTTTTGTGCAATGGTATTAGTTTTGGATAAGTCATGGGGAAATAGAACCTTAGTAATATGATTCTGAGTATTCAAATAGTGAAATTTTCGAAGTTGGAGATTCAACTCATATTAATGATGACTATTATGAATCATACGTAGATTGGATGGAGGACATGGTTGATGATGCTATAATAGCAAATCAAAATGTAAGAGAAGAGGGGTCAAGCACTTGCTGAGAACCATTTTACAATATGGTTCAAGCTGCTCAACAACTCTTATATGATGGTTGTTATACACACAGTGAGTTCTCTGCTGTGGTGAGATTGTTGAGTATCAAGTCTGATTATAACATGCCACAAAATTGTTTCAATGAAATTGTTGAATTAATGAAAGAGATGTGGCCACCTAACAACCGCTTGCTAAACAACTATGGGCAAACAAAGAAGGTTGTTAAAGATTTCGGCAACGATGTGGTCCAGATTGATTGTTGCCGGAAAGGTTGCATGTTATTTTATAAGGAGGACACAAACCTGGACGCATGCAAGTTTTGTGGGCATTCATGACGGAAGAGGCAAAGGTCACAACAAAGGAATCAAAACCCATTTCTATACTCAAGGATGCATTACTTGCCGTTAAAACCTTGACTACAGAGGTTGTATGCATCAAAAAGTACTGCAGAGCACATGAGATTGCATTATGACCATCAGTGTAAGGACGGTGTTTTATGTCATCCATTAGATGGGGTAGCATGGAAACATTTCGATACCAAGTACCCTGAATTTGCTGCAGAGCCTTGGAATGTGAGGCTTGGCTTCTGTGCTAATGGATTTAATCCTTACTCATACTCCATTTGGCCGGTGGTAGTTACACCTTATAACCTCCCCCCTAAAATGTGTATGACCATATCATTTATGTTCTTGACTTGTGTAATCCCCGACCCTAAAAATCCTAAGAACAAGATAGACGTATATTTACAACCTCTTGTTGATGAGTTGAAAGAGTTGTGGGAAGTTGGAGTTGAGACTTATGACATTTCTGCAAGCATACATTTCAGATGAAGGCTGCACTTATGTGGACCATCAATGATTTCCCTGCATATGGAGTGTTATCTAGGTGGAGTACTAATGGCCAATTGGCATGTCCTGTATGTATGAAATAGGAAAAGGGTTTGAGAGTAAGAATTGAAGGTAAATTCTTATGGTTCAATTGTCATCGGTATTTTCGGCCAAGGAATCATGCGTTCAGAAGAAACAAACACGAAGTCCGTTTTCTCTTAGTAATACAAAAGCTGAACATCCCCTCTCTTTAATACATTGTGATTTATGGGGGCCGTATCACACTTGTTCTCTCAAAGGTTGCTGTTGTTTCCTATGTATTGTCGATGATTACCGTCATCATGTTTAGGCATATTTGTTAAAAGACAAGACAGAAACTTATGAAAAGTTAACTAGTTTCTGTTCAATGGTAAAAACCTAATTTGATAAACAGATCCAAAGGGTTCATAGTAATAATGGGACTGGATTCACCAAAGGCCCACTACCAATTTTCTTTGCTAAAAAAGGAATCCTACATGAGACATCTTGTGTTAACACGCCACAATAAAACGGATGTGTTGAAAGGAAAAATCGACATATTCTTGATGTTGCTAAGGCCTTACAGTCTCAAGCTTCTCTTCCTCTAAAATATTGGGGCAAATGTGTGTTAGCGGCTGCGTATCTCATAAATAGAACCCCACAGAATTACTGGATTTTAAAACCATTTATGAAGTTTTATTTGGTGTTACACCTAACTATGATCATGTATGGGTCTTTGGGTGTCTATGTTATGCCCACAATCATAGCAAATCCTGTGATAAATTCAACTCAAGAGCTACCAAGTGTTTATTTTTGGGGTATCCTCAAGGAAAAAAGGGGAGGTTGTTATATGACTTGGAGACTAAAAAGTTGTTCGTCTCTCGGGATGTTAATTTCTATGAAGCAATTTTTCCATGTGCCGAAAAATTTTCACAATTGCTTCATTCCATGGAGTCCAATGTGATCCCCCAACAGCCCCATGTGATATTTTCCTTTTCGAATACATTGGAATACATTGAGGGCTCCCAGCCTATTTTGGCTGGACTGGGCCCAGAAGTAGGGCTCCAATAGACCCTGCCAAATAGTAGGCAGCTTGTTTTGGGAATGCATTATGCCCGCTTGATATGAGACAAGGCCCAGAAGCCTTGATCCAAGCGGAGGGTGCTGCCTGCGAGACTCCACAAGCCACAGAAGCCCACGATTTGGATGATTCAGTTCAGCAAAGAATTGGCACAGAACCAGCAATTGAATCTACTTGGCCACCTCGAACATGAAGACCTCCCGCGCACCTAAAGGATTATATTTGTCATGCTATTCAATACCCCCCATCACCGTTGCATGATAGCTCTTCGGGTATGTCCCGTCCACTTTTGCATTTTATTTTATATGGCCATTTCTCTCCTAAGTATCGTGGTTTTTTGGCTTCTATAACATCTAATGATGAGCCTAAGTGTTTTGCACAAGCTATTCAGGACCCTAAGTGGCGTGATGCAATGGCTGCTGAAATTTCTGCTCTTGAAGATAATAGAAGATGGGAGTTTGCTATGTTACCTCCTGGCAAAAAGGGCCTTGGGTACAAATGGGTGTACAAGACCAAGTATCATGTTGATGGGTCTATTAAACGACATAAGGCTTGGTTGTTCGTTTTGGGGAATAACCAAGTTGAGGGAGAGGACTTTCATGAAACGTTCGTCCTTGTAGCGAATATAAACACTGTTTACTATCTACTAACTGTAGTAGCATCCAAAGGATGGGAACTTCGTCAAATGAACGTGCATAACGCATTCCTACATGGTGATCTACATGAAGATATCTATATGAAACCTCCACCACATTTTCATCCCCCTCAACCTAATATGGTATGTAGATTGTGGAAGTCTTTATATGGGCTCCGCCAAGTATCTTGACAGTGGTATTTCAAATTGGCTTCGTCTTTATTACAGTATGGATTCACTCAATCACCTTTGGATCATTCTTTGTTTATTTATCGCCGTGATGGTGTATTTTTGGCTGTGCTAATCTATGTTGATGATTTGGTACTTGCTAGTAATAGTCATGATCATTATTGTAAATTTAAGAGCTATTTACAACAATGTTTTAAACTCAAAGATTTGGGTCCCCTGAAATATTTTTGGGTATCAAAGTGGCTCAGTCCAAAGATGGGTTATTTTTATGCCAATGCAAGTACGCTCTTGATATACTCAGTGAAATCAGGATGCTTCGTGCCAAATCATGTTCCTCTCCTATGGAAAAAAATACTAAGTTGTCGATTGATTCTGGTGCGCCTTTAGTTGACGCTTCTCAATATCGACGACTTATTGGATGCCTGCTTCATCTCACGATTACCAGACCGGATATAATGTATGCCATTCATATTCTTAGACAGTTCATACAAGATCCTTGATAAGGGCATTGGGACGCTGCCTTATGCATCCTGCACTACTTGAAATCTTCACCAGGGCAAGGGATCTTGCTACCCACTAGTAATCCTCTTGACTTACATGCTTATTGTGAATCATGTTGGGCGAGTTGTCCCATGACTCGCCATTCTATTTCTGGTTTTCTTGTTAAGTTAGGGAATGCACCTATCGCTTGGAAGAGCAAGAAATAAGTTACTGTTTCTAGGTTGTCTGCCGAAGTTGAAGCTAATGCTACGAGTGAACTTGTTTGGATATGTAATTTGCTCCAGTTTTTGGGTATTCCTGTCCCCTCCGCCCACTTGTATTGTGACAATCAGGCTGCTTTGCATATTGCCAACAATCTAGTTTTCCATGAGCGTACCAAGTATATAGAAGTTGATAGTCATTTTGTTCGAGAATGTATTCTTTCGGGTGTTCTTACACCTGAATACACTCCTACTACTGAGCAGATCG
Source organism: Lophocereus schottii (assembly GCA_002740545.1). Taxonomy (NCBI): domain Eukaryota; kingdom Viridiplantae; phylum Streptophyta; class Magnoliopsida; order Caryophyllales; family Cactaceae; genus Lophocereus; species Lophocereus schottii. The sequence continues at coordinate 12,216 of NCQV01116698.1, forward strand.
CCGATATTTTTACCAAAGCACCCAGAAAGCATCAATTCCACTATTTACTAGGCAAGTTGGGCATTTCTAATCTACATGCTTCAACTTAAGGGGGGAGTATTAGTGGATCAAGATCCTTTACAGATATTAAGGGATCAAGATCTTTCGGTTAAGTTTCCTTGTATATCTTTAGTTGCACTAATTTTAGTTGATTGTAATGATTCTTGTACTTGCCGATTTCATGTAATTGCCATGTCTTGTATGCAATCTTGTACACATATACTCTTCTCATTAACGAAAGAAAGACAGAGTGGAGAACACTAAGAATGATCCTCTCTTATCTCTAAATTTCAATAACTTGATTGCTCAACGGATGAATTTGGTGATATAATTGATGAGTTTCATATATTTATGATAAATTTTAAAAATCATTGACGAATTTCATATACTAATATGCTTTGTGGTAAAATAATTTGATTAAATTTTAATTAATTCATTGAAATTTTATTTTCCCAAGAGTATTTGTACCTTAGTGAAAACAATTAGTCCGTACTAATTAATCATGTATCTTTGATGATGAATTTACAACATAATGACGACAGTTGTGAAACAACCAATCTATAAAACAACTTATACCTGTAATAGGTTGGTTTAAATGATGAACTTTGATGAACATGCTCTATTTGGCATATAATCAATACATCTGGAATGATAACTCATGCAATATCTTGATGAATTTAATATAAATATAATGAATTCAAAATTTTAATCAAATATTTCATCAATTAAAAAAAAGATAAATTCGCTAATGATAAAAAAACACCTTTATTCATCCCATGCAAGCTAATAAGATAAATAGTATACATCCAAGATATGCAGATATTCATGATTAATATATGAAAATTTTCCTTTGAAAAATACATATATACTCACAATCTTCTCTAGAGATATTCATCGTTCTTGTGTGTAGACATATCAGTGGCTTGAGGATTTCAATTGTATTTGTTACTTATTGCTCCTTTTGATGCACAAATTCAACAATCAATTGTCAAATTCATCAATCTTTTCACTGACTTAATTGCCTCATTCTCTTTTGGAAGTTTGGTAATTATTTCATATGTTAATAACAAAAAGATTCAGCATCATATATGTGTATATATTTTTCAATTTTGGCGATGGGGTTCGAAGGTGTGTGGATGAGCAATACTAAATGACTAGAATTACTATTTGATGCATATGAATTTGTTATATACATATATATATATATATACACACACACACACACACACATTTATTTTATTAATTAGTTTAGCCAATCAGTATAAATATCTAACCAGTTGAAATGAAAAACTTATCACTTCATGTTCCGCTACTAAATCCTTCATTTAAATTGGTATCAATAGACAAAGTAACTAATATAACATTGATAACATGGCATTGATAATATTAGTAAAAATTATGTAATTATATACATGACAAATCAAAAGTCTAAAATATTATAATATTAATAAAATCACTTATAATGCAAGGCAAATCAAAGTCTAAATATAAAATTAAGAATTAAATGTTAATAGATAAAAAATTACTGTAAAATGTAATCATACGTTGGGAGATCATGGTCATTCAGCACTTCTTTTTTTATACTCCTCATCTATTTTTCTCATCCCTCATATGTGTTTTTATTTTGCAATTATTTGCATCCATTTCCCCTTGTCATGTCCCTTGCTCATATATTTATTCATTCATTCTCCTTTTCTCTCTAATTTTTTTTTAGATTAATTTTTTTAGATATGTTATTACTGTTAGCTAGCAAACAATGTGATGCATCCATTTCCCCCTTGTCATGTCCCTCATAAGGACCAATTTTTAAGAACTTTAACTAGCAAAATTAATTATTGTTCACCTTCGAGTATAAAAACGCTTAACAGCCATCTAATGAGAAATGGAAATCATATTCATCAGTCAACTTCGTAATCCCCAAAAAAAAGGGTATGAATTTAATTCATGAAAATATGTATTTATAAGTTATAACTGACTGTACTTGATCCAACTGACTTGAGCACAAGACAATTCTTGGAGGATATGAAGACCCGATCTTTGAATTGCTTCATTAATGATGTTTGACATTTTTAAATCAAGAATTGGGATCCCTACAAATTTAGAAGTCTCTTTTAAAATATATATAGGAATTTTAAAACCAATTCATACTCAACGAATAATAAAAAATTTTAAAATTAAATGTCCGATTTGAATTCTCGCATAAGTTCAATTAGATATTCAAAGTCAAAATATAGTCGTTACATTTTTTTAGTTTCAATTCGATCATTTTTAACAACGTCACAGAATGATAATGGAGAAA
>NCQV01116699.1:6621-17102 GCA_002740545.1 Lophocereus schottii
CCCCCCCCAAAACATAAGTATAAACGCCTCATTAGTGGCCACGAATAAAAGTGCTGGGAGGCACTTTCAAGTGTCAAAACGTCACAAAATGTCACACTAAAAATGCTCAATTCATAGAATATTGAAATGAAACTGTAATCACAAATTATAAAGAATGAATTTTTATAGAATTCAATTAATTTGAATCGGGTACAATCTCTATGGATACAAAATCCTCTGATTCTTTCTCTTTAAGGGATGGATTTTCCAACCCCTGAATCATGGGGGTAGGGGACCTATTTATAGGAAAGTCCCCCCTTGAAAGTCAGGACAGGCCTTGACTTAGATTTTGGTTTTGACCTATATTTTGGGCCTTTCAATTAGGCTTTCCTCTAGACTATTTTGACTTTTATTTGTTTGACTTTGACTTTGACTTGGGAATCCCCCGATCTTGTACTAAGAATCGACTTGGAAGTTACCTCGAACTTTGACCAGAGGTTGACTTGAGAATCGATTTTGACATTTGACTTGTAAGCCGATATAGGACTTTGACTTTGATCTTAGACTTTGACTTTGACTTTTACTTTTGACTTTGACCGTGCCATGACTTCGGACGCCGTTCGGACTTTAGGTCATGACTTGACTTGATAGTCGTCTTGAGCATCGATTTGAGTTTTGACTCGAATTTTAACTGAGTCCGGACTTGATAGTCAGTTGGACTTTATCTTTGGGTTTGACTTGTGAGTTTTTTGGACTTAACTCGTAAGTCTTTGGGCTTGATTAAATTAATTAAAAGAGTCAACCCAATTAATTAATTTAACTTTCTTTTAGTACGGCACGAATAAATTTTTAGTGCCTATAGAAACTCTCAATAAAAAGAGTAGAAGGAAAATCAAGCCAATAAATCATCCAATAAAGGCCCATTACAAAGGATGATAATGCCACATAAATGTTACTATACACTTAAAACATCCACCAATGTAATTCTCGATCAACTAACTGCGATAGCCGAAGCAGTCTAAAGGAAAAAGTGGACCACGGCCTGTGAGCCCTCCATGGAAGCTTCATGGAGCTCAAATTTCAGCCACCCCCAAAAAAAAAGGTCCATGAGCTTGATGATCAAAGTAGGCCTAACGTTTGGGCCAATATGGTAGCCACACATGACCAAGCCATAGAGAATTACAGGGCAAAGAATTTTGGCAATTCTAACCCGATATTTTAATTATGGTAAGCGTCTATTAAAAGTTAAAATGGCAAGAAAATGATAAATGTCGAGCTCCTTAACCATTGCCTTAACTCCTAAGGGTGACAATTAACAAAACCGTTTAAAGAATACCAATTGATGTAGTATGAACTCCACAATTCACACTAACTTGAGGTGGCTTAAGAAAAAAGGGTAACTCCAATAATGCCCTTTTCTAAATCAAGTTATATATTTGAGGTTTGTGGGTTCGAACAATTTTTTTTGGAGGGGTTGCAGGGGAACGAGGGTTGGAAATGAAGTTTAAAATATAAAGAAAAAAATTAGTTAATAAAATGGTAATGCCACTTTTAAATTTAAATATATGTATGAAAAAAACAAACCTTTTAAATTTTTGACAAGTATCATCCTTATACATTTTTAAAATAATTAATATTTTTTAAAAAAAAACTTTCAAAATTTTGGCATGTGTCATTCTTATAAATTTCTAAAATAATTAATAGTTTTTAAAAAAATTAATCAATTACAAATGGAAATTTTTCTTTCCTAAAAAAGGATTTTATAAGATTAATTATAATTTCAAAGATTTTCTTTCTAAATGCAAAAAAGACAAGACTTAATAATGATAAAACTCATATTAGATTACTTCTAATCAGAAAAATTATATCACATTACTAATACTACTTCCAAAATTACCAAAAATATTTGGTGATGGTTAATATACTTTTGTTAGAATTTTAATATCTATGTCCACATTGGGGCCTTCTTTATTTTTTACATTATGATAAGCAACTTGTTTAATAACCTATAAGAATTTTTGCTTTCTATAATGTATTTAGATAAATAGTAAAAAAAAAAGGGTATCACTAAAAAAAATTCTTAACACATATTATTATGGTATTATGTGAAAACTTACCAGATTTTTTTCATTTTGTAGTGTACTAGAATCCAATATTAACAATTATTTTATCGTAAGAGTATCTTCCCTTTAACTTGGACATCATTATTGTGATATTCTTATGATCAAACAACAAATAATTACTACAATGAGAAACCTTATGAGATTTTTCATGCGTTGCATGGGTTCTTAACACTAATTCTATAGTATACCAATTTTAAATCATATATATTTGTTTACAGTTTAGTTAGTTTTGTTGTAAATATTTTACTAATATGAGACCCTAATTTGTTTTAAAGAGGCCTTAAAGTAATCGTTCCCTTTTAAAAAACTACTCTTTGAAAATAGGAAATTTTTAATACTAAAATTAAATAAGCCACTTGAAATGAATATTATTGTCTTTCTATCATGGGAACTTAAATAAATTGTGGCATTGGATTATTACTAATTGTTTTATAATTGTTGCTGTTTGATATAAATAATTAAAATTTAAAATTTAAAATTTTTGTGCATAAGTATGGGCATAAACTAGTATGATTATATTGTAATGTCATTTGTGTACCTCATTTACTCAACAAACAAAAAAAATATGTATATGATCCATGCAATCATGCCTTTCATAGTCAACATTTCCACCCAAAAAAAAAAAAAAACCCTTATTTGCTGCTACTACCCCTCAAGGATCAAGGCCCAAAGCTAGATTGCAGTTTCTTTTGTTTACTGAATCTTCCTCCACTGTGGAATGCCATTTAATAGCAACGGGGACAATTTTATCTACTAGATATAGTGCAGCATCCACAAATTTAAAAGGCAAAGAGCTTTCATCATAATGCTAATAAACCCATAATGACTGTTGAACACGGTGGCCCTGGCCTTGAGTGCTACATGGAATTGAGATGAATATCAATGCCCAGAAATTGACAGGATTTGCCTGGTTCAATATTGCTATTTCTCTCCCTGAGACTTCAGACCTAGACTTGATCTAAAAACTCTCTAGTATTTCCCATTTTTTTGTTGGGGAAGGGTGGGTTTTTGTAAGGTGTTCAATGCCTCCTGTTTAAACATGATGTTTGCAAAGCATGAACCCCTCCCCCCCCCCCCCCCCCAAAAAAAAGGGGGGGTCAATGGGCAATGGGCTAGACCTCCACTGGGCTAAGCAAATCGACTCATTTAAAATAGGGTCAATAAGCTTTACAATACAACTGTGAGTTGCAAAAGAGAGACGTCTATGACAACAAACAAAAAAGCAGAAGGTGAAAAGAGGACACCCTTAGCCAAAGGATTGATTGGAACATAAGAAAGAATCCAATCCTAATGTCTTTTACTTTACATTGCCAGGAGGCTTCAGCAAAACATAAGCCAGACTGAAGAATTGGCAGCACAAGCCAGTAACCAGACTTGCTTGTTTGTTACTATTAGCGCATTACAATCAAACCTCGCTAAATCTCTTCAAATCAAATCAGCAGACCAAAAACATAACTCTTTAAGTACAGAACCCTTTCTTCCTAGTTAATAAAATACAATGCTTAAACTGCATATTTGTGCCTGCACAGAACCTTGCATCTTAATATCCTGTCTTGAACATAAAACCCCGGCATGACCATGATCTTAACCCTGTTGGCACCCTGCAACTTCTGCTTCTCAATAAATATGTCTTCCATGTAATGCGGATCAAAGGGCCTGTTCTCTTCCACCCTAAGGATTGCCAAAGGTGGGAAGAAAGAAAAGGCGAGCAAATGCAGCAACCAAATGCATTTTGCAGCAACGAAGAATGATTGAAGTAGTGGTTCAGGCCAAGGTCTAGTCCAATTCAATGTCACAATTATGCAACTCATTTTTTGATCACAAAATTTACTGAACTCTTCACTGTAGTACTTGGTCCCTTTCTTTAGTACCTCGCTCCAACTTAAGTTCCTTAGGGCCACAAATGACTGGAACTGCGCTTGGCGGTCTTGCTGAGGATCTAGGAACTTTGGACTACCATTTTTCTGAAACACACAGTTCTCGAAATCCTGGTAGAATGCTTGGTTTATGATCGCCTCTAAGTGGTAGAAAACTGCCTTCGAGTACTTTGAGTTTACAGTTACTTTGTAGGGTTTTAGGAGCTGGTTTAAATTCTCCATGAGCGGTTCATCTGTTTCTTCGATCTGCGCAGTAAGCATTTTGCAGAACTGCTTCACTGACAATCTAGCTTCCGATACAATCTGCAAAAACCCTTCAATCATTACTTCTTCATCAACCGGCATCAAACTATCACCGCCTTTCTTTCCATCCACCGGTTCCCCTCTTCTTGAGAGGCTTCCAAGCTTTTCATTCCCCCATGAGGCTTGTCTCAGAGCCTTCTTCAGCTCTTCACAGTACGACTCCAAATTCTCCAGCTTCTTCTTCAACTCCTCAAATGAAGATCTCATCTCAGACACTTCCCTCAGAGCTGCATCCCTCTTTATATTTGCATCAATGAGCTCTTTTTTCAGAGTCTCAATCGATACTATCCCCAAATCCTTGAGAACTTGCGACACTTCTTCAGATTCCGTCCTAACAGGAGACGTGTTCTCATGCTTTTGCCTTCTCCTAAACTTAGGGAACAACCAGGAAAATACCATCCCCCGCGATTTGGTATGTGATACACCCATAGAGGCGTGAGAATCTGTCAATGGCACGACAATATTAGAGTGCTTGCTACTCCTGTTATCACCATCAGCACTAACTTTTGCAGGCCTACTCTTGTTGCAGGATGACACTGATTTGAAGTCCCCCAAACTGTTTCTTCTCCTTGATCTAAGGATTTCGGTGCCAGGTGAGTTCTGAAGAAATGCAAGGTGATTGGTGCCTGAACTAGTTACTGATGCATTATCATCAGCCGGGCAACTATGAGGTTCTAAGTTCACCAACCTTGGTGGGAGTCCCTTTCTTGATGATACATTTGTTCTTTCCCCATCAATGGCATCTTGATTCTCCCCTATCCTGTTCTCATCCCAACTTTCGGACAACGCTTTGCTTGCCATTTGCAAAGGGCCATATGATAAGGGTTCGTCTTCATAGCTCTGCATGATTAGCAACCCTCGTTTAAAAAGTCTGACTCATTGACCATGGTTGACATTACTGAATCCAAACCTATATCCCGAAGTCCCAAAACCTAAATATGCTGATGTAGTTAGGGCGATTAGATGTAACAGTCTTAGCAGTGAATTATAAAGGTTGATATTACCATTATTCTCAAAGTTGGACTTGGACAAATTGGGTTAGAATTTAAATTTTAGTTTTGACAGTAGAAAGTCACAAAATAATTACATATTCTTTTTGGATAAAAAACAAAATAAGTACATTTATTTCGTTTTGAACAAATTCAACTTGTAGAATGGTTATGCATTTACTCAAGGATATTACATTACCAACCAGGGAGAAAAATGGAAGAGGATGGGAAGCAATCAATTACACCACAAAAATGTCATAATCACAATGGCAGACAAAACTATCATTGATAATAATAAGTCACATTAAGGCTAATCAGTAATCACTAAAGGAGCAACATCACGTTTATGTCACAATGAAATTAAGGAGGACAATTACCCTAAGACAACAACAATTATTGGTAACAACCATTCTCAAATGTCCCTTTACATAAGAACCACAATATTTTCCGCTCTACACTTTAAAAAAAAAAAAAAATAGAGGGTTTTAAAGAGGAAAACAACTGAAACAAATAAAAGTTCTTCTGAGATTGTTTAGTTCCATCAGATAGTGATATTACAGCCCCAAAAACCAAATTATTAAATCAAATCTCTCATGCCTGTGTTCGAATCTTCTATGTACTAGATGAGGAGATAGAGGAAGATAGTAGTGGGTGTCAATTAGTTTAAATAGTAAAGTCTTTGAGGGTTTGTTAGTTGTTACCAAAGAACTGGGTTTCAATCCTGCCTAAGTCGACATTTTGCTCTTATTAGCAACAAACATAGGAGAGAGAGAGACGGGGGGAGAGAGAGAGAGAGAGAGAGAGAGAGACTTACAGGAGTGAAAACAGGGTAATCGTGAGCACAGAACTGAGAAGGAGGTCGAGTAAGAGGAGGAGGAGAAGCAGAGAAAAATCTGAGATGAGCAGGGCTGTTCCTGTTCATATTCCCCTGCATTAGAGCAGCATGAAGTGCTCTGAGCTCCACAGCTTTATCAATGGCTGCCTGTATGTCTTCCCTGCTAATGTTTCCACCATCTCCATTAACACTCATTGATGTCGTCGCCATGAAAAACAGGGGAAAAAAGCAGAGTGTAGCATGTAACGACCCTTTAAGCTCAAAAACAGAGCGCCTTGAAACTGCAAATCTCTGGGATTAGCGAGAGAAAGAAGAGTAAGAAGGGGAAGAAAACAAAGGGGGATGGACAAAAAGTGTTGGGTTTTGTTATGGGGTTGGTGTATAGTTGGCTCATATCTAGTCAAGGATATTGGAGAGCCATAAACGAAGAGGAGAGAGGAATGAAGGGGGGAATTGCTTGTAAGTTTATGTATTTGTTTCACTCAAAGGAGGCACATGTGATAGAGAGAAGGAGAGAAGTGGAGTTTACTCATTGTGGGCACAAGATAAGGTTTTTTGTTAAAAAAAAAAAGGATTTTTGGAAAATAATAATCCGAACTTGAGGGTAGTGGAACTGTAGAATCAATAATCTGAAGTAATTAAGAAATAACCACCAACAATCTGAATTTTTGGCATTTCGATCATTAATAATTCATACTTGAAAATTAAGTAATCACCGGAACCCTCCTCTGTTTACAATTGCTTTTGGGTATTTCTAATGGTTTCTTTGTGGAATTATAACATGATAAGTAATCACCGGCATGTCACACCTTCTGTACTAATGATGCATGCTTAGAGACGTAGATCATGTGCATAATCATAATGTCATCCTGTATAGAAAAAAGAAGTTACTAATTCTGATCGGAAAAAGTATTGTGAGTTTACTAAAAGTGAAATACGGATAGATGTTCTTCTAATTTATTGTCGTGGTTTAAAAAGCATTTATTGTTTTTCAAACTAATAGTATAGCATAATGAAAGCAACGTTATTCTTATTTGATTATAGAATTGAGATTGCATACGTTTAACTCCACATTGCATCATGAGCATCTTTGTGAAATTGTAAACATTATGGCTTGTGTATTTAGTTCGATACTAATCTGTGAAATTTTCCATTACAAAAGTACTTATTTGTTAATTGAGTGTAAATTATTTTTAAAAGTGTAGCTTGTTAATGCTAGCAGTATAATCGTATTAAATACTATCATTTGCATTAATAATTTATCTGATTATATAGATCTCAAATGTTACTTGCTACCATCGTAAACAAATTGCTTAAACACAAACTAAGCTGTAAAGGAAGAAATCCATACTCAAAAAAGATGCCTGGAGTCCTAAAGTAAGAAGCTGTAAAGTAGACGAATACTAATTGAAAAAACATTAATTGCTTTCTGTATTTTTTTATTTACTCTTTTCGCCCTTTTCACCGGGATCTGTGCCCTCTGTGTTCCAACGAAAGGGGTGCAATTTGGAGGCTTTACAGTGGCAATTTGGTCATTATGGAATTAAAATTTTTTAATGAGTTGCACATAACGCAGGACCTGGCGAAATGGAATGGGGCAAGAAGAGAATAGTGGGGTACTCAAAATCCTACAATTTTCCAAACTTCTGAAGAAACTCCACCTTTTTTGGTTTGTCCAAACTTACAATTCTGTGAAACGTAATTTTCTGTGGGTCTTGATTCTTTTTCCAAATGTCACATTGTGTCTCTCTCCGTCTTATTTTCAACTTCTTTATTCTGTTTTTGTTGGTTGGCTTAAATATAAATGTTGATAATAATTTTATTTAGAAATTAATATTCATATGTTAATCAGATTCATTGTCAATATCTACATATTATTCTTTGACAACATGCTTGACTATTTGGGAATTTAAATTTAATAGAACTAGGCGGTCAAACAGGTCAGGTTGGGTTGAATTCGTGTTCGTGTCGAATTTAAACGGGTTAAGAAATTCTCGACCTGAACCTAACGCGTTTATTAAATGGACCGAAAATCTTAACCCGTACCTGTTCATTTTTTAAACGGATTAATCTAAAATTTATCCATTAACCCGTTTAATATAAACATGTCAGGTTCAGATTATCGGATTACCTATTTACTGCTTAATATTTTGACTAAAAGATAATTATCAAGCATTATAAATCAATTTTTTGACTTTAATATAGCAACATAATGCAATAATTGTATATGATTCATAGGAACCACAATCACAAAATAAATATCAACTTGATTAAACCCCACATTTTCACAAGTCCCTTCGAAAAGTACATGGTAATTGGGTAAACGGATTAACTTATTTAATCCGTTTAATTAAATGGGTTAAGTAGGTTTTTTTTCGTGTCAAAATTCTCAATATAAGTCTAACCCAACTAATTAAATAGGTTAAACGTGTCAACCTATTTAATTAAACGGGTTGAAAACCGTTAGTCATCCAAACACACTTAATTTTATGTTCGGTTTAGGTCGGTAATCCTGTCGGATTAACATTTGACAACCCTAAATAGAACTTATCATTATTGATTGTGGTTTTTGTAGATAATAAGTTTAAGTATAAACCCTTATTCACACTAGCTAGAAATGACGCCCCTCTTTATTCAAGTGAAAGAGTAATAGACAATTATATATTTTATGGAAGTAATATACGATTCAACATATCTAATCGATCACTCATGTTTCAAGCAATAAGATTTTTGAATCCAATTTCATTCTTTTATAAAGAAGACTTTAATGTGATCTTATGAGAAAGTATATCTTGACCTCTTTCATATTTGTTTCTAAAGCCAAAATGTTTTTATCACATAAGACACTCCAAACACGATGAATAAGGAGCATCCCAAAATTAGAGGGAAAAAATGATACTCGACATTTGGCTAATTGCATTGCAAATATATAAGAACTAAGAGGCAATAAGTAACAGATAATATTCTTAAGAAGGATACACTTTTAGCTATTACTGTACGACTCGTGAGAGCTCTATACATGGGTGATTGAGTAAGAACTCTTATAAGTGATAAATTGATAATTGGTCTGAAGATTGAGACAACTTCCTAATTCTGATGTGATGAATAATATCTATCCCACCTAAATTTTTAATAAGTATAAATAAATAAAAGCTAAACACTCTTATGTATGATTAATTGCATGATAGAAGAAAATGTCTAAACACAAGGGGTTCATGTGGGGATGGAGCATTTGGATATTAGTGGATGGTGAAATGATATGAAATTGGCAGTGGAATTCCAAGTGGGATAAAAGTTTTGTTTAATGTTTTGTTGGTTTAGTTGCCACCCGTAACTACTTTTGGTAGAAAGATGTCATTATTACTATTAGTATAATGCAAAATCAACTTTGTGAATCAACCACTCCAGAAAAAAAAAAAAGCTTCCTCTATTTGTCAACCTCCACATGCAGAATCTCTCCTGCCTTTTTAACTAATCTAGTTCAGAAAATGGCCACGTTAGTTAAAAATTAGGGTTACTCATTTTCAGTCTCTTTTTTTTCCTTTTTTTGTTCGGCAGTCTGGATTCTTTTTACGTAATAATGAGTTTTTTTTTTAATTATAACATATTAAGGTTTGCATAACTTTTTTTGGGGGGCAAGAGAGAAAGCGACAATTTTATTGAAAATTAAGGAGCCATCCGACGTCTACAATACACATTCGAGCAAAATAAACACAATCTTCACTGTAAAAAACAAAATTCTAACTTTACGAAATCTAACTTAATTAGTACATACTAAACGACTATCTTCCCATATGAATCATTGTTTTTGAAAGGTACAGTATGAGGAAGAGATCCACAGATTAATATATCATTTTCTTCTTCATATTGTAGACATGTTGATCTAGTGTAGATTTTGTGAACGAAATATATTGATCTCGTCTGGGATATTGTACATGAATTATCGAATGTCCTTGAAGAGTCTTGGTGCAATGTTCACATTGTTTATCCCAAACATGACAAAGAAAATAACCATAAATAACACACAACCAAGATAATATGAAACACTCCACGCAATTATAGAGACAAAATCTCACAATTGAGGAGATAGATCATAACAAAGATTAAAAAAACAACAATTAAACATGTAAGTAGATTAAAAGGGAAGAAGAGAAGGTCGGGACAATCATAAAAAATCATTCCCAACCTCTGATTGCTTGCTTAGAACTGAAGAAGAAGAAGAAGATTGAAAGATGAGAAGGAGTGGATCGTTTCTTTTCGGCAACTTTTTTATTATCAATCGACAGTATATAATTGCTCGTCTTTTCCCCTTAAAATGAAGAAAGGTTACCTTAGCAAAGTTATATCTTATCAGAGGCGAAGCTCTTTTGAGGCC
>NCQV01116699.1:20122-34430 GCA_002740545.1 Lophocereus schottii
ATTTATAAGCCAAAAATTTATGCTTGTCGAGATAAATTTGCTGCCAAAAGAAATGGAGAAGTCGCTAGAAATTTTCCCTACACACTCTTCAGGGAGCAGTAGGAGCGATGAAAGCCCGCAACTAATCAGCTCCGATGTGTAAGGGCCGCCTCGCCTATTTCTATTGGGATGACCATCCTATTTGACGTGTAGGGCTCGGCCTATTAACGCGTCGCTTGTTCAAGGCCCACTTACAACCCCCCCCCCCGGGGCGGGAAAAAAACCCAACCACCATACGGTCCATGTCGACGAGGTCTATTTAGGTTGGCATTTTACATTTTTTTAATAATAAGATTAGGTTGTTGTTATTTGAACTAAAAAGATCCTTCTTGTTAAAAGATTCATCTTAGAAAATAATAATAACAACAATAACATCACTGTTTGAGTGCTGCTTATTCCATGAGAGTTTTCTTATATGACTCAATGGCTGCTTCTTTAAGCCAGTTTCTTTGTTAATATAACCACTTCTAAATTCTAATTGTAAGACAGGAAGAATTTTAATGATTGTACTCCTTATTTAAGTACTTTTTGCCAAAATTATACCTTACAAGCTAAGCTGCAACCACCTTCTTTATTCTTCATTGACCCACTGATGTTCAAGTTGAACCAACAAGGTGAAGAAGCTCAATCAATGTAGGGTGTGTTTGGTATGGTTGAAAATAATTTTCCTAGAAAATTATTTTTTGTGTAAAATGATTTTCAACTCATATTTTCAGTTGTTTAGTAAAAGAGAAAATGAAGTTTCTAGAAAATGAATTCAATTACTAAAAAATGAACAAAAAAGCTAAAAAGAGGTATATTAATGAAAAAACAAAAATAAATAAGATAGTTAGAAAAATGAAAATTTATATTTTATTTTTGGGAAATTATATTACAATAGTAGTATCATCCATATCAAAGTTGTGACAATATATACATTTGTCAATTTTTTTTATCTTACCTACTGCTAACAATTTGATGCTAGTAACGTTTATCGATTTCCCACCTTTGAGTAGGAATCCAAATAAACAAGAGAAAAAATTTAATGTCTTTCTCTATCTTCTTAACCCTGATGATAAATTACAGAACGTTTTAGATTTCGATGAAATCATGGTTGTTAGATTCACCAGCATCAGTATCGGTATCAGTATTAGGATGATACAATTTCATTAATCTTCGAATTATGTCACTCAAGATAGGATCCACCTTCAACAAGAAGGGTTTTTATTAATCTAATTAAATCTTAGACTAATTTATCTACACAAAATTTCCACCAATCACCATAATTTTACTATATAGTTCGAGAAATTTAATTCTTTTCCTCACAACATCCATAATCATCTTGCTAGGTTTTCCTGGATAAGGCTGAATTTATTGGAACATGCTTACCACTATAAGGACGACAGTCTGAACTCTGAACATAGGGCGTGGCCCCGCACGAATGGCTAGTCTTTTGTGGCATACTTGCTAAGATTTCTTTTTTTATTTTATTTTGAAAATTTCAAAGAAGATAGAGTTGATAGTGAGTTTTATTTAGGAAAAACAAACAATAATCAATTTTAAATTTTATAAAGACATCACGATTCTAATCAAACCCTAAAACAAAGGGACAATCAAGGGACACAGAGCTAGATAAAAAAGGTTTTCAAATGGTCACCCGAATAATCCATGGTGTGGAAACTCGATTGGTTAGAACCAAAAGATCCAAATTCTGGGACCATCTGATGGCCTCCACTACTCAAATCAAAAAATAAAACAGTTAAAGGAATTAAATCTTTAGGTTGATCGAGACTCAATTAATTGCCAAAAATCACATCTGTTAGCAACATACAAAATCTAAATAAAATCGGAGGAAAAAAAGGGAGAAGAAGAAGGTAGGTTTGAAAGGATTGGCATCCTCAAGTTACCTGCCTTAGTGTCCTAGGGAATCCCAGGATTGAGAATTTCGAGCCATGATTTGTGATTTGGAGAGTTTTGAGGGGAATTTGTGCAGATGTTAGCTTGGTTCTCTTAAGCTCTTAGTATTCGTTCAATGCTTTCCATGAGGTTTTTCATATGTGATTTCTAATTGAATGAAGGCTAGGCAAGGGTTGTATTCATATTGTAGGAAACGAGGATTTCATAGGATTTTTCGAGGTTTAGGTGCTGCATGGAGCGTTCTAGACTTAAGATAAGTAAGTGTTAGGGCTTCTAGAAGATAAGTCAAACACAATGCACCCAGTAAACCTGAACTCATTCGTGTTCTGTGAGCCTGAACTCATTCGTGTTCTAGGTCTACATGCAGGCAACTTTCTAGGTATGACTTGTTTTGGCTATGACTTTCTTGTCCGACCTTCAATTTAACTGATTCATGTTTGGTTTAAAGCTTAATGAGCCTAATTTATAACGACACCAATTTGTAATATTTGGATGAAAATGGAACAAGATCCAAGAAAAATAGTGGACAAGCATCACTTTTTAGGACAAGCCTTTGTATGACTCATATCTTTACGTTGCTTATCAAATTAGGCCTATATTATGTGTTGGAGAGGTCATTAATGAGGATACAAATGTTCAAACTAAAACTTTTTACGCACCCTAGAGCGGGTGAAAATAACAAGAGAATTTCAATTAAACATTGAACAAGCTCAATCTAGGCTTACTTGGCCGTTTTCGGTTCTTTTAGCCTCTCATATATCTTTTGTATTTGTATGTTTGGTTAAAAAATGTTTGCACATTTTGAAGCTCTTAATATTCATGATTCTCCAATCTTATGGGATTGGTTTATTGTCATCAAGCATTTATATAAAAAGAAGATATTTTTTTGGTGTCTACAACTGCAAATACCACATTTGCTACCAATATGTGGCACAAACTCTATCAACTTAGTTCTGATTGGGTGCTTATTTAAGATAAGGAGCCAAAGAATATTTCCAACCTCAGTTATAAGACTTCTATTTCATACATACTTGGACCATCACTACTTAGGCGATTCACCACAAAGCCAAGAATA
The DNA here is from genome assembly GCA_002740545.1 of Lophocereus schottii. NCBI lineage: Eukaryota > Viridiplantae > Streptophyta > Magnoliopsida > Caryophyllales > Cactaceae > Lophocereus > Lophocereus schottii. The sequence goes on from NCQV01116699.1 coordinate 23,133, forward strand.
TACAACTTTGGTACTAATTAATCTCATGAAGAGATATAGAGTTCACTGCAAGGAGGAGAGGTTGGCTATACTCCTCAATTTGCAATGCTCTTTCCAAGTCTAGCAAGTATCACTTCCTTGTTAGTACTCCCATAAGTTCTTGTAGCTTAAATGATGAGTATGGACCCATTTCACCCATATGTCGTCCTTTTTAAGTGATCCAACCCTTAAAAGCTTAGTAATATGTAAGGGCTTTGCTCCAAAGCTTAAGTCCTTGAAACCAAACCTACCACTTTGCTGACTTGCACAAATCTTTCCAAGCCACACACTAAAGGATGTTTCTTGCTTTGATTAGCCCCCTCCCAAAAAAAGAAATTTCTATAAATTTGGTCCAGTTTCTTCATGACAGCTTAGGGGACAATAAAGGTTGATGACTAGAAATAATCAATCTCACGAGGACTGAATTATTTAAAATAACTTTTGTTACTTAAGAAAAGTTCTTGCTTTGCTATATATTCTTATTTCACCTATCCCTTTGCTGTCAAATCTAACAATCACTTGATTTTATTGGAACTCCTACATACTTAAGACATTCAGCTCTAGCAATCGCCTCTTACTATTCCTCAATAAATCGTCTAACATAAATGTGGGATTTATTTTCATTATGTGCAAGTGAGATGACTTAGAGAAGGCCTTGAAAACTTGTTTCAAGTATAAGATTGAGGGTATGTCAACTTTACAAAAAAGCATAAGGTTATCGACAAATGACAAATGAAAAAGCTTCAAAGAATTACATCCAAGTGAAATTTGAATGAACTCTCCTCAATAGCATTCTTGACTAATCGAGGAAAAAATTTTCACTATGGTCATGAAGAGCAAAGGATATATGGGATCACCTTGCCTTAAACCCTTCTCATCTATTACGAGAAGATAGATCCCTTCAATTAAGCATATATAAAATGATGTATTGGTAATGTAAGTCAAGATCTAAGTCCAAAACACATTAAAAAAAAAAAGGAGTCTCGAAGAATTTCATCAACAAAATCCCAAAATATTAAATCATAGGAATTTCTAAGATCCAACTTCATACGACACCGTGGCCTAACATTCTTTGTTTTATAACCCCCTCAGGAGCTCCTAACAAAGCCAAAATACTATGCACTAATTCCTTACCCAACACAAAAGCAGTCTAACATGCACCAGTAATCTCAGGCAATAATTAATAAAAGGCTTCAATCAAAGCATATATAAGTCTAGAGATCCACTATAATAATATATCTTGTAATTGGTCGAAATCTCCACCACTACTAGGCTATGGAACGTTCGGAATTAAAAGTAAGTGTAGTAGCATTCACATGTCAAAGAAGCTTTCCAATTCTTGAAAGCTCTTTGATTACTTAAGTGGCCATCTCACCTACAGTGTGCCAATGATCCTGGAAAAAGATACTACATCAAATAAGCATCAAGTCCTAGCCACTTTTAGTTTGACTTAGAAAACATTGCTTGTCTCACCTATTTTGAAATTCTAGCGTTGCTTGAATCCAATTGCTAAGAGAGAGAAAGCTTAGGACCATCATTTAAAGGAAAAAAAAACAACAACAACAGGACACTCATCTGAATGTCACATTTTCCCAACTCTTTTAATGGAATTGCACCATAGAGTGTGCAATCTTTTTTTTATACTCTACAATTTTCTTTTGATCATCATAGATTTCATGAGTGCATAATAGCTTGTTGTTTCCTTTCCTTTAAGATTGCAAACAAGTACATGTTACATTGATCACTCGTGCTGATTCAATCAAATTTCCTTTGTTACTTAAGCAGCTTGATAGAGGCCTCTAGTCGGAACGCAAACTGTTCTCTAATCTCTTATTCCTTAGCCTGCAACTCTTTCTTACAAGGATCTTGATATAAAAAGACAAATTCTTAGATCATCGACCTTTTTATAAACAAACCCCAAATTTGGTTCTATGTAGCTACTTGAGAGGACTTCAAGCTGTCTCAATTTAGTCACCGACTAAAAATATATAAGAACCCTTTATTCGCAAAGCCCTTAGTCTATAAAATCTAAGACAACTGGGCATGTTTAGCCCGCATATCATAGTAGTTTGATTCTTCATAAAACTGATAACCATAGGCGGAGATTTATCTAACGGTAGAGAAATAGCCCTAACATCCTTCACTTTAATATTTATTCTTGATTAGAAGGAACCCTATCCATCTTTGGGAAGATTTTATAGCCTTTTTCATGCCTATTCATAAATTGATCTTCAACATTTGTTATAGTCTACTATAATTTTATTATGCAGTTGCATGCTATATTTACACTTATTGATCCAACAAGCTACAATATAAAGACTCCGGCCTGTTCTTTTCACAACGATGAAGCAGGTATGGAATGGAAATAAATAGAGGAGAGTAGCAAAGAATAGAAGGAAGTGGGAAGAAATGATATTTTTCTTGTAGGAGTGGGAAGAAATAGAAAGGAATTGAATAGACTGGGAAGGAATGAAATGTATTTAGAGAAAGATGGAATTATTAATATCAAAGTGTGGAAAGGAGTTAGAAGGAATATAAGGGAGTAGAAAGGAGTAGGAACGAATGAAAAGGGGCGCGAAGGAGTGGTATTCATCTTTAAGGAGTGAGAATGAATAAAGTAGAGTGGAAAGGAGGGGAAGGAATTGAATGAGAGTGGGAACCAAAATTTATCCACAAACAGAATAAGCCTTCTATTAGGGGTATTTTGCACTTACCTCCCTTCAGGTTTTCGACAATAATTTTTTCAATCTCGACCTTTTTGCATTAATTTTTAACTACCTTGAGATTTTCTACTTTTGATTTTTAACTACCTTTTTAATCCCAAAACTTTTAAAAATTAGAGAAAGACCCCTATTATAGGTAAAATATGCAAACAAATCATTTAGGGTTTTTTCAAGAAATATGCTTGGTTTATACGCTCAAACTTCTTATAATGATTGTACCGGTATTAGTTATCACAATCTACTACTTATATCATAAATGTTATATTTTCTGTGGTTATAGGTCCATTATACTTAGCAAAATAATTAAAACTTAATTAGAGAGTTTCGATCATTACCTGAACTTAGTCGGCGTTGGACCCTGGAGTTCATTTAACTTCTAGTTTACACAGATTGCTAATCTTAGCCATACTTTCCTTAGATCAGGCACAGTATAGATTCGTTTCGTTTTTTACGTCAGACCATAGTCACTTATCAAATCTTTAGCCTTTTTCAAGGATAGTAGAACTTTAATCAAAAAATTATAATATTTAAGACATAAGGTTCAATTGAACAATGTTCCCTACTGGGAAACTTCTTTTGTTGAAAACTTAAAAGTAAAAATATTGCAATGAAAAGATTTGAAGAAGGACTTATGCCAATATTATTAGAGATGCTTACTTATAGAGAAATGAAAAATCAGAGCTTCTCTTTTGCTTAAGAATTCTCAAAATGACGGTGTCCCTTCTCAGCACTCGACTTCTCCTTTTATAGAGAGGATGGGGTATATATGAAATCCTAATGGCTACAGTTGCTTTTACACAAGGCTACAGTACATACACATGGTTACAGTAAACTACTTTATTTTACAGACCTAACACTTAACAAAATAGTAGAATAATGGAGCAACCACTTTTCAGAGCCTTTAATATTGACGAGACTAGTCATAATTATTGAGATTCTGCATACCTTCATCTCTAATAATATCTTCAAGACCATAATTGTCAGGATAATCATTAAAATCTTCATCATATTGAAGATACTCAGGATCTTATTTCTTAAATAACTCAAGAAGATATTTCTTTCCTTTTTCTAATAAGAATTTTCCAATTCCAACATCAAAGAGATATTTGTAGACATCTTCTGAAGTTGCTCCTTTTACCGACATATATTCGTTAAATTTATTATAATAAGTAAAAGTAGTATTTTCACAATGCATTAGTGTTTTTCCTCGTTCAATTAATCTCCAACTCTGTTGATAAATATTGAAAAATCCAATAACTTTTGCTAAAGCAGGATCAGTAACTAATTCTCGTCGTTCTGGATTCCATTCTTGTTGTCGATCATCGGGATCATCGAAATCAACTATCTGAACAAGATAATGAGCCGGTTTGGCTTTTCTATTTTATACTCGATTAGTGCACAATGGACCTACATATATAGACATCTACTATTTGAAATTTTTGTTATACCATTGGAAGATGTAAGAATCCATTGGACCTTTTTGAACATGCATTGTTAAAATTTAGTTAGTATTGAGAAAAACGGAAACTTCGGATTTCGGAATTCCATAAAGTAAATTACCATCCCATATTCCCAGGCTTTAATGATAGGGTCATTTAGAGATTTTGAATTTGGCTGGGAAACCAACACCACCAGCTTCAAACCTATCGGGAAAGTAGATTTTTGTATTCCAAGACTCAAAATATCATAGAAATAATAATGATAATAGTCAATGCAGGCTGCATACCACTCATTGAACCATTTTTCTTAAACATGAAAACTTATTTTTTCTTGGATATCAAAAGAACATCTAAGATAATTAACTTGTAACTCTTGAAGAGAAAATCTTTGGGCTTTTAGGTAGGCAGAAGATAACAGACTAAAGCATAATCTACTTTTTGTATGGAATTCTAAATTTTCAATAAGAACTGTACTAGAAGGAATAAGCTGTTCTAGTAGTAATGGCATCTCATTATGGATTTTCTCCTTTTCTAGCATGAGTTCTGCTCTGATGATCACCATTGGCGAGTTTTCAAGTTAAACTATCTGTCAAAGAGTTCTTCGATCTCTGTATATATTCAATAGAGAAGGAAAATTGGTTCAGCCATAATTGCTATTGCAAGAGTAGCCTTGCGCCTGCATGTTTAATAAATTCTTTTTTACAAAACTACGTATTTCTTTGCGAGCTAAGAAGATTAGAAACTTTTCAATTCCCCTTACCATTGCAAGAATTTCTTTTTCCATCGTACGATAATTGCATTTTGTTGTATTAAAACTTCTACTCAATATTTGTAAAGTTTTTCTCCTTCTTTAATTTTGAGTACCGCACTCCAATGCTCATTATTGGCATCTGTCTTAAGAACTAAATCACCTCCTTCATTAGGCAAATTAAGAACAGGAAGGTTTTTACACATCTTTTTGACGTTTTGAACAATCTTTGTATTATTAATGGTCCATGTCCAACTTACTTCTTTTTTAAGTTTCTACTACAATGGCTTTCTCAATTTGGCTAAATCTTTAATAAAATCTGATGCATAGGTAAGGCATCCAAGAAACCTTTCTACCTGTTTCCTATCTCCAACTTTTCAGGAAAATTATTTATTTTTTTAGAATATATTTTTGTAGAATGATTTGTCCAACTTTTATCTCTAGATCTAAAAACTCAATTTCTTGTTCCGCATAAGGGCACTTCTTCTTACCATGTATAATACCATGATCAACGTATCCTTGGGTGATAGCTAAGACACCATCTTTATGCTGTTCTATGATTTTGAAAAAGATAAGGATATCATCAATGTAAACTAAGCAGTAATGATTAAGGTCTTTGAAGATGTTATCCATTCTGCTTTGGACTACTAAAAATTTTGTTTTTTCCGACGGAAAATGCTGACCGAAAAAGAGACCGTCGCAAAGGTCGACTGACATGGCGACGGAAAGACGAGAAAAGTAAACTAAGGCGGTGGATGTTCCGACGAACATATATTCCGTTGGAATCTCCGACGGAATCTGACGAAACGTCTGTCAAAACTCTGGTCAGCATTGACCAGATCTCAGCAAAAATTGATAAAAAAAATTTTTTTAAAAATATACTGTGTCTGATGGAATATTCCGTCAGACGTTACTGTTCGACAGAATATTTCGTTGACCAAAGTTTTAAACCCCCCCAACCCGAGTCCTTCTTCATTTCGGATGGCGAAATAGAGAGAGTGGGAGAGCATGACTTAGAGAGAGACAGGGAGAGAGAGAGAGAGGGAGCGTCGTGGGTGTCGCCGTGGTGAGCTTGCCGCCGGTCGCTTGTGTTGCTACCGCCCTGCAGCCCGCCGCCGCCGCCGTCCACTTTGTCGCCGGCCAACCCACCCAATTCCACCACCAATTTCCTCTTGTAATTTCAAGTAAGTTGTTTGTTTAGTTTGTAATAAATTTTTTGATGAATTTGACAAATTTGAGTTAGAATTAACAATTATGTGATAATTTGCGTTGATTGTTGAAATTTTATTGAATTATTTGTAGATCTTGAGTTTTGAATTTGGTTGTGTTGATGTGAATATAAAAGTTTACTATGTAAGTTTTGTTTGTTTAGTTTGTAGTAGATATTTTTTGATGAAATTGAGAAATTGGAGCTACAATTTAACAATTATATGATAATTTGTGTTGGTTGTAGAAATTTTATTGAGTAATTGGTAGATTTTGGATTTTAAATGTAGTTGTGTAAATCATGAGTAATTGGTAAATATTGAATTTGGAGGTTTTGTGTAAATTGTAGTTTTGGGCTGGGGTGCCCATTTTTTTTAAAAAAATATTTTTAAAAATTCCGACGGATTTACCAACTGTGCGCGACGGATTTTTCCGACGGAACTTTAATTTTTCGGATTTTTTTTAAAAAAATGAGGTAGATGTAGTCGATGGACCTTTTCAGCATCGGATGCAAGCTTTTCCGTCGGAACTTGATTCCGACGGCATCCTTTTTCTGTCGGAATAGTGCCGACGGAATGGTATATTCCGTCGGAACATATTCCCGACACACTTTATTTCGATTGCCCTTTTCAGTCCGCTAATATCATTTTTTCGACGGAAAAAGTTACTTTTTCGGTCGGAAATTCCGTCGGAAAAATCAAATTTCTTAGTAGTACTATCCATTCATAATGTACTTGTGGGGTACTAAATGCAGTTAAAGAAATGCTCTCTTCATCTATTTTGGTTTGTCAGTATCCACTTTTGCAATCCACTTTCGAAAACTAAGAAGCTCCCTGAATTCTATTAAAAAGAACTATTTTGTTAGGAATACAGTATCTATCAGAGATAGTATTATCATTAAACTTTTGTAATTGATCACCATTGTTGTTTTTCCTCTTTTTTCTTTTGTCTGATTTCTTACCATGAAGGTGGAACTACTGTGAGGACTCTTGCTATTTCTGATTAATCTTTTATCTAGAAGTTCTTTGATTTGCCTATCAAATCACCTGCTTGTCCTGGTCAGAATTATTCTCACATTGTTCACTCACCAGAAGGTATTTTTTTAGTAGTACTTGAATTAAACTATATCACTGATATAATTTTAGAATTAAAAGTCGAACTAGCTAAAATTAAGATGGAAGTCAAGGAGCTAAGAAGCAATTATCTGTAATTCATCTTTCTCTCGCTAACGAAATTAGACATAGTGAAAATCTACTTCTAGTATTAGTACTCTATTTTAGCATAAATATCCTTTTCAAAACTCAACAAACAAGAATCCATTTCTTTTGCATGATATAAAAATCCAAAAAGAGGTAGAAGAAAAATCAAGTGAAAAATCGAGTGCAAAAGCAAAAAATGAAGAAAATGATGGAGTATAAACAGTATACTCTTGAAGAACTACATAATATAATTGAGAGAGACTAAAATCCAGAAGAATTTAACAAGATTCTAGGCGCAATTAGTGATAAACATAACGTATTATCTGATGATAATAAAGAGACTAATAATATCCAATTAGAAAAAGAAATATATCAGCAGATAAATCTTATTAAGTTAGAAGATTTGAATGTGTTACCTTTAGAAGAAATCAGAAGAAGACTAGATAAAAAAAATATGGTGAAATTGCTGTTGAATATAAGATTAATGAAATTGGAGAAGAACTCGACTTAGATGAAATAGAGGCCAATCTTATTAGCAATATTGTTCCTAGACCTGAAGAATTTGGGGAACCTTCTAGAAGAAATACTCATTTTTATAAGACCTAGGTATGTTCCAGCAGAACATACAACTAATTTTTCTTTCGGGTTCATCCCAAGAAAATTGCAACCTTTGAATAAGTTTGCGTTACTCCAATTAGTCAAACAGGATACATATTAAACATAGATGGAGCTCGTAATAGAGAAGAAATATTTGAACATTGAAAAAGAGACATGAATAGTATCTTAAACCTAAATACTACATGGACTGCTGTAAATTTTCTAAATTACGTCGAACATAGTTTTTTTTTTGGCACTGTAACTAATTGGTATGATTCATTAAATAAAGATGGTAAAAATATATTAAAAATGATGGAAACGCCAACTGCATTGTTCAAGAATTTATGTAAGGAAATCGAAACTAAGTTTATCAAAGCTAAATTTGATTCAGAAGAAAAAGTAAGAGAATGACAAAGAAAGAATAATAACATAGAATTATGGAATATGAGATATGTGAAAAATTATATTGCTAAATTTAGTTAATATTATTACAAAATTAGGCATAATGAAACTAATCTTGGTATGTTTCATGACAAATTGTCATATCCAATAAATTTCATAATTAAAGAAAAATATATCACATGGCTTGGACGAGCAGACGTCATAGATACCCTTGGTTCAAGAATCTCTTATTTAAGAAAATGGGTCAATGATCAATGTGTTGATCTCCAAAAGTAAAAAAAAATTAAGAAGCAATTCCTAACTTGTTGGGATTCACCTCACCAATGGGAAAAAGAACCTGAAAAGAGAAGAAAATGAAAATTTTATAAGAAAAAGAGCTTTAAAAAGCAAAGAGGAGAGAAATATAAAAGAAGATATTATAATAAACCAAGTCTTAAACAACGTTAATTTTTTAAGAAAGCAGCTTATTATCCTGCAGGGAAAAACAAGTGCAAATATTGGACATGTGAAGAAATAGGACATTTTGCTAATGAATGCAAAAATAGAAAAAAACAACAAGCTTATTGAAACCTTGGGTAGTCTAGATTATGTCGAGCTTAGTGGAGATGAGGCTGTAGACCTAGCCCTAAATAACAACAAAGAAATTATTGAAATTATATTGGACAATGAATATGAAGAAAGTAATTATGAAAAAACAAGTTATATGATTGGGACTTAAGAAAAAACATAGGGTACCTAAAAACTAAGTTACATAAACTTCGGGGTACTGGAATATTAACTCTAAAAATATAGGGTTGAAAATATTAATGGCTAAAATTTCCGGGTACCTGAATACAAATTAACCCTTCTATTAGCCTAAACACTGACTTTTGAAACTTTTTCGATTACAAACTTGTCCACTTTTTTTTGGGGTTTTTTCATGTTTCAAATGTAATGAAATAAATATAAGATCCTCAAAAAAAAAAAAAAAAAAGCATTGTCTTTTAATCACCTACATACCTAGTGATCTTCTAAATCTTAAACTAAGCTTAGCAGTAAACAAATTCAAGTAGTTCTCCATGAAATAAATAGGGCACAAACTCTAGAGTCCAACCCAGGCCAATTCTATTTGCCCCTGTTAAACATCCTTTGTGCCTCAACCTTCGATCTAAAAGCTCAAATTCCATTGGCCAACCTGCAGACACACAGATATCAATCTGTGTTACATGCCACATGACCTCATAACCGTCGACAGCATCGAATCTAACGGCTCAGACATGCCCTTCTCAAACTCCTTTTCAAAAGTCAAAACTTCGACCTTTTCACCTATTCCTTTCATTTCCAAGACCCCCTAATATATAACCACCCTCCCCCAAACCCATCCACTTCCCATCCAATTTCAATCTTCCAAAACTAAAAGAGAAACTCAAATTTTTAGAGAAGAGAGAGAAAATACAAAAATCTCAATTTCAATGGCAAGAACAAAGCAAACTACCTGGAAATCCACCGAAAGAAAGGCTCCAAGGGAGCAACTAGTGACAAAAGTTGCTAGGAAATTGGCATTTCGGAAAATTAGGGTTTGTTGGTTGGTTATAGACTTATACTTGTCTGATTGAGGATATAAAGTTGTTTACTATCAAGTGTGTACTATTGAAATGTGATACTGTTATTGTTCCAATCTCTGCCACTCTTTGATGAATTTTGATTCTTGTATGGATCATATTCGATTGTCATGCTGATAGACCTACAACCTAGTTAAGGTGGTGGATGTGCATCACTTCTGAATAACATATGTCAATAATGCTAGACCTGCAAAAATCACCAACAGCTGCAACTTAACAGAGAGAAATACACATTAGCAGGATTTCTTTTTCAGGAACTAGAATAACCTTTCTACTTAAAATTGACTTAAAAAGCCTCCTCTATAAGATCATGAATGCACTTAGGCTCATTTTCAAACTAAACCCTTTCCTCCCAGATACCCTAAGTGGTAGGGAAACTTGTTTAGCACTTCATAATTTATCACAATCACTTCACATAGTCATGAGATTATCTGTTTATCTACTAAAACTACTCAACATCAATTCTTATCGTCTATCCATCTAAGCAAACACGACAACAACTAATGAATCAATGTATTAATGACAGGTAACAAGGAAAAATATACTTGGACAATATTGGTTCTTTTGTTATCTTTTACACTTTGAATTTTGGTGTTATGCAAGGATTGTCTTTGAGAGGAGTTACAAGAATGCATCATGACTTTATGATAATCAGAGACGGAATCAAGCAAGGATTATAGGTCAAGAAACCATTGCTAGTATTCTATTTAGCTTGTAAGCTCCTTGCTTAGTGCAAGGCGTGTCCATAAAATTGAATTGAATAACAAAACGCTCTGTCTACGTTGGGTTGATGATTAAGGAACCTTGGGTTAGAGACCGAAAAAAAGCATAGAGGAAGTGGTTAGAAAGGGCTTGAGAGTTGCCGGTCTGACGGAGGACATGGCTCAGGATAGGAGGTTGTGACAGGATAGGATTAGAGTCTCTGATTGTAGGGGACCGGACGCGTAGATGGTAGTAGCTCCAGTGGGGTGGGGGCGGGTTTGGTTTTGGGGTGCTTGTCTGCAGGTCATGCTTTTCTGGGTTATGACGCCATCTAGCGCCCTTGGTGGGTTGAGGTATGTCTCTACTCCTTGGTTATTTCCCTCTCCGGCACATTTTCTCCTCCTTGGTTTTGGTTTGCATTCGTTTTCTCTATAAATTTTTTTCAAAAAAATTGTTTTGTGGGTTCGAAGGAATCGACCTCTCTATGGATATAAATACCGGTAGGGGTAAGGTTGCCTACAGCTGGTTCTCCCCAAACCCCGCGAAAGCGGGACCCACACTGGGAGTTGTTGTTGTTGTTGTTGTTAGGTTGGAGATTGGATGAATTCAAAGATCAAACATCCTTGCATATAGGACACAATACCATTCTAATTGGTCACCTGC
>NCQV01116722.1:2874-13131 GCA_002740545.1 Lophocereus schottii
GGTATAAAATCACTGTGAGTGAGTGCAGCACCCTCATCGATTAACCTTTGAGAGAACCTTGAAACACACACTTGTTTTACTAAGTAGATTATCCCTAAGATTAATTGTGGTGCAATAAATAAGTCTTAAGGAAATGTTCCTTTTTACAATTTACTTGGTTTATCCTGTACCATATTCAACCTAAATTTTCTAGCACTGTATGTACCAGCATTCAAGTTTAATATATTGTCTGTTGGAAAGTTGCTTGACACTTTAGAGCTTGATGTCTTGTTTACTAAGGGTCGTCTCTTTTAGGACCTTTCTACTATGACCTGTGTAGCAAAGGGACATAGATTGGCTGGATTGTACAGATTTGCTAGGGATACAGTTGTGGACACAGTAAGCTTGCAAGATGCCAAAGGAAATAAAGGCATCTCTTCTAGTACTCTGATTTGTCACGTTAGGAATAAGGTTGTGGACATTGAGTTGTTTCATGCTCATTTAGGCCATTATTCTGTTTCCAAATTGAAGCATGTTGATTCTTATAGAGCATGTTGTCCAAATTACCTGTACTGTGATACTTGTCTTTTATCCAAGTTTCACAAACTTCCCTTTTGAAGGAGTGAATCCATGGCTTCACTTCCCTTTAAACCTGTGCAGATCGACCTTTGGGGGTCCTTATAATGTTGATATTATTGAAGCATGCTATTTTTTAACTATCTTGGATGATTACACTAGAACTACTTAGACTTTCTCATTGCAAAACAAATTGCAAGTGTTTTCTCATGTTAAACATTTTATTGGCATATGTCCACACTCAATTTGGAAGGGTTATTAATGGATTTAGAGTGATAATAGAGCAGAGTTTATCCAATCCCAGTGTGCTAAGTTGTTTGGAGAACATGAAATTGTTCATGCGAAGAGTACTCCGAAAACACCACAGCAAAATGGAAGAGTATAATGGAAGCACATGAATCTTATTGAGACTACTAGGGCACTCGGATTGCATACTACATTCCCTCCAAAGTTCTGGGGTGCTTGTGTTCTAGCTATAAGTCTACAACCCATATTGCTAATAAACGACCTACTGCAGTTTTGGAGTGGAAGTCTCCCTTTGAAAAACTAACTGGGAAACCTACAAATTACTCAGAACTTAGAGGTTTGGGGTGTCTTCATTATAGTCTGGGGACTAGTAACACCAATAAGTTTGGGAAGAAAGCTAGGAGATGTGTTTTTCAGTTATCCTCCCATCGAAAGGTATATAAATTGTATGATCTAGATGCTCATACCACTCTGGTCAGTAGGGATGTGAAGTTTATGGAGGACATTTTTCCTTATTGGTCAACTTTCACTTTACCTCCTAGTTCACCTGCACCATCTTCTTCTTTCTTTCCTGACCATCCATAGCGAATTCCACTGATATTGATTCATCTTTTCACACTCGTATCGAACATGCTCTATTTACTCACAATAACTCTATCGTGAGTTTAGCTCCTACTATTGAATCATCTCTTTGAAGATCAAATAGGTCTCAAAAATTCCTATTTGGCTACAAGACTATGCACATTAAGCTATTCAATATCCTTTATATAAAGCTTCAGATTTTAACCATTTTCATAATGCTTATGTGGCATCTCTTCATAATGTTCTGTAGGTTAAAGGAGATTCTAGGTGGAAGGAAGCGATGTAGAAGGAGATAGCAACTCTTGAAGCTAACGATACCTAGGAGGTCATAGATTTACCACCTGGTAAGAGGGCCATAAGGTCTAGTTGGCATTACAAGGTGAAATTCAAGTATGATGGTACTATTGGCAAGTATAAGGCCAGGTTTGTTGTTAGGGCTTTTACCCAAATCAAAGACAAAGATTACAAGCATACCTTTTCTTCTGTGGCTAAACTTCCAATAGTCTGCATTCTTATATCTTTTACTATTGCTTATAACTGACCTTTGCGTCAGCTTGATGTTAATGATGCGTTTCTTCATGATCATCTAGATGCGGAAGCATATATCTTGCCTCCTAAAGTATATGCAGTGCCTCCAGGGAAGGCATGTCGACTTAAAATGTCCTTATAGGTTGAAACAAGCATCAAGACAGTCGCATTTTGAATTAACAAAACTTCTTAACGGGTTGGGCTTTGCACAGTCCAATCTCAAGGGGCTGGGCTTTTGTATAGTCCAAGCAAGATTATTCTTTGTTACTAAATCTCAGGGCAATCATTTGTTTGCACCTTTAGGCCCTGTTTGACGAGAAAAATTAGAATGGAACTTGAAACCTAAGGGTTCAAGTTCCTTTCCTTATTGTTTGGTGAGTATTTTAAAAGAAAGGGACTTGATACCCGTAGGTTTCAACTTCCCCTCCAATTTTCAAGAAGTTAAACCTCCCCATTTATGAGAGTTATCAAGTTCCTAATCCCCTAGAGATTAGTTTTATTTTAACAAAAAACCGAAAAATATTTCCCAGGCCAAATTTTCGTGAAGCATGATGTGCTTTCTCCTTCCCATTTTTGTTCCCCTGTCAAGTCTCATCTCTACATAAACCCTAAACATCGCTGCGCCACCACTCACCGTCGGCGGCCACCCTCCACCGGCGAGTTGTCGTTATTTGCAGTCACCGCTCCTGCCAACGATCAGCACATACGCCGCCTCCTCGCCGCCGAAACTGCAAGTACAACATGAATCTGCTTTCTTTTTTTTGTTTTCTTTGTTTTAATTTGTTAACTAGCTATGGATTATTGTTCTCGATATTGAATTAGTGTTCATGGGTTTAAATTTATAGTTAAAGATCTCGAATTAGCCTCTGAAGTTTTTTGTTTTTTTTCCGCGCCACTACTTAATTGTTTTGATTTTTTATTGATTGAATTTTTTGTGTGGAGTGGCTCAAATTTTGCTGAAAAACCAATGAAAACAATGAGAATATGCTAAAACTAGTTTGAAATATGGTGTATAGTGGCTTAGATTTTGCAAATTTTAGTCTATTTCTAGTTGAAAAATATGCTAAATTAGTGTTCATTGATTTCGGTTGGTAAATTTGAAATATGAAAGAATTAATTTGATGTAGTTTTTGGATGTAAATTTTAGATGTAATTTGATCTAATTTTTGGGGGTAGTTTTTGAATAAATTTGAAATATGCTGGTAAGATGCTAGTATTTTTCGTTAAGCATGCATTTCAAAATTTCAGTGATTTATGCTTCAATTTTACTTGAGAGGGGCTGTAGGTGTCATTGTTCTTGTCAAGTCCTCTATGTGCAATTACACTTGACATGCTAGTGAAAATTTCATATTCCTAATGCTGTTCATCAGACAAAGTGGTGCTTTGGATAATTGTGCTTACTATTAAATCTCCTATGATTTGTTACTTTGTTTGCGAAGTTAAATGGAGATTGAAGTCAACTTGTCCACTTAAGTTAAGTTGATCATGCTAGGAAGTTCAGAGGATGCCATGTCCAAAACACAGCGGTATTCTACCGTCGTCGTTTTTTTTTTCCAATTTTGCATTTATGGAATGTAACNNATACGGCTCCATCTCGTCTATTGTTGCTTGTGAGGAAGAGGAAGAAAATGCAATTTCAATTGATCGTCACAATTGTGCTTGTTATAGTTGATGGTGGCTATTGGTATTCATGAAATGCAAAGAGTGAAAGTGTCTTATAGAGAAAAGAAGCGTCGTAGAGTAGTGAATTTGAATAAGTTAATTAGAGACAGCGACGCTACTTATGAAAGTGAGCTTCTCATGAATAGGCGTACTTTTAATATCTTATGTAAAATGGTTAGGGATATTGGGGGTTTAACTGGTACTAGATATATGTCATTGAAAGATATTGTTGCCATATTTTGTGTACATTGGCTCATTAGTTCAAAAATAAGATAATAGGAAGTTATTTTTATCGAAGTGGAGAAAGTGTGAATAGAAACTTCCATCGTTGTCTTCCAGCGGTTTCAAAGTTACATACTCACTTGCTCAAGAAGCCTATGCCTACATCAAAAAAATGTGAAAATAGTAGATGGAAATGTTTTAAGATAATGCAGCTATTATGTTTAATTCCTAATAAACCTAAATATGCCAAATGTATCTAAAAAGTTATTTATCTACGTTGTCTTGTAGAATTGTATAGGCGCATTAGATGGGATATACATCAATGCTCCTGTACCTATTAAGGATAGACCATGGTATTGGACTAGGAAAGACACTCTTGCTATGAATGTGTTAGGTGCATGCACAACTAATATGGAATTTACCTATGTGTTGCTGGGCTGGGAAGGATATGTACATGATGGTCGTGTTCTTAGAGATGCACATTCTAGGCCTAATGGTTTAAAAGTTCTTCAAGGTAACAGTTAAGACAAATAATATTTAGTGATTGTAATATTCTCATGATAATAAATAACTCTTTTTTTCTATACTTATCAAGGTACATATTATTTGGTAGATGTTGCTAGATGTTGCGTATACTAATTGTGAGGGATTCCTGACACCATATAGAGGTCATTGATATCACTTGAAAGAGTGGGGGAATTGATAACCTGTAAGTGTAGAAGAGTACTTCAATATGAAACATTCTAAAGCTAGAAATGTAATAGAGCGATGCTTTGGAATATTAAAAGAAAGATGGAGTACTCTTAGATCTCCTTCGTACTTTCCTATACATACTCAAAGAGATATAGTTTTAGCATGTGCTCTATTACATAACTTGCTTCGAAAATATATGCCAACGTATGACAAGGTGATGTTTGAGGATGAAGATGAGGAAGAAGTGGGTGATGATGATGATGACACTGATGATGAAGTTGAGTATGTTACTCACATTGAAACATCTTATGCTTGGACAACTTTTCGGAGTTCCTTGGCCCAAACTTTATTTAATAATTGGAAGCTAGGTCAAATAGGAATAGATAATGTATTACATCTATTTCTATTGAACTTATGGTGTTATGATGTATGATGTTCTAAACTATGATGTATGATGTTTTAAATTGTGGTGTACTTATTTAAACTATGGTGTATATGTTTCAACTGTGGTGCATTTGTTCCAACAATGTTGTATTTATTTTATGTGTTTTATACATGATTCAACTATGGTTTTCAATGAGAGTAACTTGACCATCTTTTATGAATGTCCTGATGATGAGTGAAAGAAAGATTTCATCATTAATCTTATTCATCCGGACTTGCCTCCATCTAACTAAAGCTGACATGAGTATCCTGCTTTAGCTTATGTCTATGTTGTTAGTAGATGACACATGTAGATGTCACTTTGCAATCTTTTGATGATTGTAAGCGAAAGGTGAACATAACCCTAGTTTGTGCTTTTTTTTTTTAATGGTTTTAGATGTCCTCTTCTTATGTGAGTAGTAGAAGGTGAACATGAAACTTATGTGCAAACATTTGTTTTCAATGTTAATTATGTTCATGGTTGATGTGTAATATTTATTGGTTTACTAGATTATGCTCTTTCAAGGTCATATACATTTCGATTAAGAAAAAAAGAGAAAAAAGTACAAAATAATTATTTAAAAAAATTTACAATTAAATTAAATACTCTCAAATGGTTTAGAAATAACTTCTTGGAACTTCATTTTCAACAAAACAAAATAATAAGAGTTAAAGCCTTAATTCATACTTGCACATCATATTTCTAAAATTAAAAAAAAGTTGATTTCATCCTAAAACTACTTACCAAACAGCAAGGACTGGAACTTAATTCTATTTAAGTTTTCACCAAACAACTGGGTTCAAAATTTAAATTCTATATCCAATCCCCCAAGATTCAAGTCCTGATTCCATTCTATTCCAATTTTCCTCACCAAACAGGGTCTTATTATATGTGGATGTTATGTTGATAATTGGGAATTCTGAGAAAGAAATTCAGCAGGTTAAGCATGCTTTGGATTAGGCTTTTACTATTAAAGATCTTGGGCATTTTTTGGGGATCGAGATTGCATAGCCTCCTACTGGAACCCTTCTTAATCAAAGAAAACACATACAAGACATACACTCTAATGCAGGTTTGCTTGCTTGTAAACCCACTTTAACCCCTCTGCTTGTTGTTGTATCACTATCAACTGATGTTATTGAGGTATTATCTTCTCCATATCAATATAGAAGTTTATCTCAATCTAACTAGACCTGATCTCACTTATGTTGTTTAATAATTAAGTCAGTTTCTCAGTAAACCTAGGAAGCCTCACATTGATGCAGCTTTACATACACTCAAATACCTTAAGGGTACTATTACTATAGGTTTATTCTTTTTAGCATAGTCTTCCCTTCATGTTCAAGGATATTGTGATGCCAATTGGGCTAAGTGTCCTTTTAGTAGGAAATCTATGTTTGGGTATTGTGTTTTCCTTGGGGATGCTCTTGTTTCTTGGAAGGCAAAGAAGTAAAAAATGACTTCCAAATCCTTTACTAGTGAGCTCGTGTGGTTGTTGGTTTGCTCAGGGACTTAAAGGGTCTTATCAAGTTACTGGTTTCTTTGGCTTGTGATAATAAGTTAGCCTAATATATAGTTGCTAATGCTATTTTTTATACTAGGACTAAACACCTTGAGGTGGACTGTCACTATGTCAAGGACAGAGTGCGGGAACGTTTTCTTCAAACTGTGCATGTTAGTTCTCATCTTTAGGTGACAGATATTTTCACTAAACCTTTGACATCTACACAACATCATTTCTTTCTTCCAAGCTTGCTATTGTGGATTCCACGCAAGTCTAGCTTGATTAGGGGATGTGAAGAGTAGTTGCAGCTTGTGCATATGGTAATTATTTTATTTTCAGTTGTTTAATTATTGCCAGGTCATATGGTTAGGCGAAAGGTGAGGTATTTAAGCTAACTTACTGCTATATTTTCAGAATAACAAATCATTTTCTTCCCTCTACTTTCTCGCTCTGCAATTTCTCTCTCTCTCTCTCTCTCTCTCTCTCTCTCTCTCTCTCTCTCTCTCTCTCTCTCTCCATGCGTCCACAGATGGCTGGGGCCGAGTGGGTGTCAGAGTTAGAGAGGGGGAGGAGGAGCAAGGCTAGCTTTAGTAATTAGTCAAGATTTCACTATCGAGCCAAGGTATTCATACTGTCAACTGAACTAGTAGCGGACTACTAGTAGTACCAATACTGGTAACGATCATCGTTAAACAGTTAATTGCATATTTTATTTAGTGGACCGAAATTGTGTACAAATACTACTTACCAATAGCCAACTAATTAGATGCATGTCTTAGAATAGTAGTACCAATACCAAGAAATGGGGTTGCCTCCCATCATCATAAAGAAACCACTAACAGATCTTCTTGTAAAAGGGCATTGAGCCTAATCAGAATCACAATAAGCTTGTAAGTACAGTCAGCTCAATCATTGATAAATAAGCCCCCAGCATGATTATTTTTTATATATCTCAATGTATGTAAAGCTTTTCTCGTGTGGGATTGGGCTGGTGCCCAAAGAAATTGATTCAAATATTAAACTGAAAAAGCAATATATGGCCTTTTATTAGTGAAATAGTTTAACTTCCCAACCAACTTTCTGTAACAGGTAGCATCGACTGGAGTATCACCATTAGAAGATTTTTTGGAAAGAGAGCCTAAAAGGCATATGGTGGTTGAAAGTGAGTCACACTAAGACTCCTTTAGTAAATCTGTAGAAAATGTCCGTTGAATTTAAACCAATCCATCAGGAATTGTTATATCTCCATGCCTAAAAAATAACTCAACTCTCATAAGTCCTTGATTTTAAACTTACCATCAAGAAAGACCTTCAAACCTGTGATTTCTACAGGATTATTATTTGTTGACGTGGATTAAATTCGATTTGATCAAATAAAGGTGTGGAATGCTGGTAGGTGAGCACAATGGACGTTGAAGACTAATCTTTCCAAAGATAAACCAAGAGAGAGAATTCCCAATTAGAAGAAAACCTCCAATGGAGATGAATTAATACTTGAAATGTGTGACCAAGAGATAAATCCAAAAGGATATATCTAGGATAAAGATTGAACTACCACCTTGATTAAATTAACCCATCCTCTAACCCTCTAAATCCTTAGCACCAAGGAATAGATTAAAGGAAAGAATTCAAATCACGACTCTCGTAAAAGAGATAAAGATTTTGGGATTTTGAGAAAAACCAAGTTTCAAGCTCTCATATCATTCATCAAATCAAATTTTTCATGGAAGTAATTAGGTCCACAAATACCCAATGAGAGGGAGAATTAGTTTTAGATTAGTGCGCCAAGTGGTCCAATAAGAGGCTTAAAAAGTATCTTAGAAAAATAAAGTTACGTAAGATAATTATAATCACTATGAGTTGTATTTTCCAGGATTCATCCTCCATCTTCTAGAGAGCCATGAGTAATCTCTGCTCCTCCAAATGAGATTTTGCCACTTTTTAACTCTTCTCTTATGTGTGAAGAATCAATCCATGCTAATTAATCCCTGAAATTACAGCCTTAACCTCCTCAATAAAGCCCATGTTCAGAACTATGCATTTTCTAGTCCTCGACTGACCCTTACTTGGTATTTCGCCCATAACCTCCTCAATACTCAAGGTTTGGTATGATTCAAGACTTATTGGAAAATAGACATTCAGTGCTTTCCATCCATATACAATTATAAAAATTGGAGCTTATTTCCCTAGTTAAAGCTGAGCTTGGAATGGAGCAAAATATTCTACCCATAAACTGTAAATGAGGTATTGAGCTGGTTTTGGGAGGATTTAGTAGCTAACTCCTTATTTAGGCCCACTAATGGTCCAATCACTTTTCCTAGCCCTACTTGGACTTTCTTAAGGGCCCCAAGTCACTATTAGCCCAGGGTTAATATTGGATCAACTTCGTTCAAGACCCTCAATTGAGAAGGTAGGCCCAAGCTCGAAATTTGCTCCGCATCAAACCCTCCCCCTTGAAGAGGATTCACCCTCAAATACTTGGGGTTGGAATTCAAGTATACTACTCTTGATAACTTTTTGTACCTGTTGAGTTTGAGAAAACTGATTATACTGAGAGTACCACCCTTCTTGAACATGTATGAATTGTTGAAGGACTTAGGTGATAGTCTAATGGGATAGAAAGATCTTTCCAACAATTATGAGGCTATTAAAAATTTTAATATACTCATGTAAAAAGTGGTTTTCTTATCATTCACAAGCTTAAGCACTAGAGATTCCCCTTTGTGGAAGGGAAGTTGAATGATTTTTATGCAAATAATGGTGAGAATTTCACATTTGGCTTAAAAGGACAAATGATTTCTTTGTGAAGGTTTGATTGATGTGGGCTTTGAGGTTGAGGAGGATTTAGAAGATTGAGAGTAAGAGTTTGGCCATGGAAGTTACGTTCCTTCAAAAAGACAATCTTAGGGCCAAATTCCAATGGTCTCCCAAAAATTAGATACCAAGCATCTGTGGGAAACGTAGCATAGATAGCATCGTTCCTCAACCCGCTCATTAAAATGAAAGGAGAGCTTCCTTAGTGATATTGACCTCAATTCCCAAATTGGGATAATGGAGAGGATAAGAGTAAGATTGAGGAACAACAGGTGGTGTAACCTCCAAGTTGGGATTTGATTCAACTTCCTTTTCTTTGAGATCCAAAAGGATCTCATTTTTTTTCCTTGGCCTCTTCTTGAAACATGGTAGGCTTTTCCTCTTCTTGAACTTGAACCTGAACCTCCATAGTTTCTTCAAAAGAAGGAACTAGTGTAAACTCCCTTTGAATAAGAGCCTTAAGGGAGCTCTTATTCTTGGCCAAGTTTTGTCATGTTTCATTAAAACCTAAAATAGGATCGCATTCATCTTGAGCCAATATCTTCTCTTGAAGAACAACGGGTTTTCTTCCAAGAGTTTTTCTTCAACAAGTTGATTTGGATTGAATCTTACATCTATGTGTGACTTGAGCTTACTCCAAGTCTTGATTTTAGGCTTATCTTGAAGAGATCTCTCCCGTCTAAGGTATTTAAGCAATCAAGAAAATCTCTTCATCAGAACATTCTTTAGGCTCAAAACAACGTTCAAATGTTTAAGCCCATCTCAAATAGATAGTAGGATCCAAACTAATACCGTCAAAGAAAGGACGCTCTTTCGTGGCCTTTTTGCAATGTGCCATTTACTTGCTAAACTCTCTCATTTGAGCTTGAAGCCTAGCAATGGCCATACGTATCTCATTAGCCATGGTTGATAGAAAGGTCAAAAGAAGAAAAAAATGGAGGGAAAAACGGGGAAGCATAGGCGTGCTGAAGGAGCATGACTAGCAAATAGTTAAAAGAGAGGGGGCATGGTCGTGCTCTATGGCATG
>NCQV01116730.1:0-12031 GCA_002740545.1 Lophocereus schottii
TAGAAGATTGATAGAATAGGGAACATGGTCCCTCACGGCTGGCAGATTTTTTTTGTATTTTATGATTTTGTTATTTTTTTCCTATCATGGCTGGCAGATTTTTTTTATATATTTTATGATTTTATTGTTTTTTTCCTTTTGGAAATCCAAAATGAAGAGAATTCTATTTAGTGTGAAGTTTATTAGGGGTGGGAAGGTGGGAACTTGGGCGGCTGGGGAAGGGGCAGTTACATATTTTTTTAGTTTTGTTTAAATTATTTTGATGGCCATGATTAAATTTATAAGACAATTAAACGGTGTAGATTTATTTTATCTCCGCAAATCGCTCCTGTGCGAGTATTCTAGGGTTTGGCAAACATGGCTATTATATTAGTATAGATGCTTCCGTCTGTTTTGTAAGTGATTTCCCACTTTGATTTGTATTAAGCCTGTTGGGCTTAAATTATCTAAGGAAAACAAAAAAGCAAAGGGCAAAAAGGAAACAAATTCTTAGCCGCTAGGAATACGGAATAAGAAATGTCTGGCCCAATCAGTAAGGAGCAAGGTGGCCAATGGTCTTCTTCTCTAGCCACCCATCTCACACGGTCGAGTGCACATATGACACAACCATCGATATACTCTCTGGACCACCCACCAGGGGAATCTCCTAGATTTGCCCCACAATATTTTGTGATGGGTCCATGGTTTTGTCTAAGATCATCTCCAATGGTCGGCTCACGAGGGAAAATGGGAGAGACGACGGGGTGAGACGGGGGAGTTGTCTAATGGCTGGCTCACTGCAAGCGGTCCACGGGGAGGCTCGCGGGTGAAAGCCGACTCACAGGGGCCGAGCTTGGGGTTGCTTTTTGATTTTTTTAATATTTTTTAATTAGTTTCTTTTTTTTATTCTAAAAATAAAGTTATGTGTTACAGAGTAGATCAATGGGTATTATTTTATTTGGTGAACCAAAGTGGTAATCTTTTATTGAAGAGAGGGAGGATTGAAGCCAAAAAGTAGGATCACAAGCCGACGTGGCAGAAGTAGACTCCCACTGATGAGCTAAGAAAATAATTCACCACCGAAAATGCTCTAAGGGTAGCTAGATGGCACTCACTCATTTTAATTCTCTCTCTTCATGGAAGCTAAGTTAGATATACTGATGTTTAGGTGAAATGATTTTTCTAATTGTGATTTTCCATTCTCTATGGAGAAAGCAACTACGTTAGGTTGTAACATGATCCATTGGAAGATGAGCAACATCATTTTGGTTGGGGGGGGGTAGTAGTTTTGCATGGGCACGGGAATTTTTTTTAAAAATTTATACGTGGCGATAAAGAATATAATAAATAGAGGGACTTGCATAATCTATCATTTATTTGATAATGACACTTGAATTTATTGTTAATAAAATAATGTGTGTTCATCAAAGGAGCATTCGGAATAGTGTTTTTGATGATCTTGGGTGTTTTTTATTTTCAAATGCAATAATTAGGTCATGCTTAGTAATAGAATTTGAATCATCACTAGGTTATTTTTTACCAAATTAAAACAATAAGTATCTAAGTATAGATGTTTTGATGAATGAGTACTTTGCACTTTTAGTACTAGTGATTTAGCTCTGATTAGATAGAGTTTTTTAGAAATTAATAAAATTTAACTTGAAAATTTCTAAAGTGACCTTCAACGGTAGTGATTCCAAATGTCCTTTTTGAAATGGTAAAGTAAGTGCATTTTTCTTATTTGACTCGCTTGTATTTTTTCTATGTGACTCCCTCATATATCATGTAAGTAATGGAGAGAAAAGACTTAAACTTAAAATCTAATCTATCTAAAGTTTCTATCTACCTAACCACCTGTTAAGGAATAAATATTTTCATAATATCTTTTGTGATAAGATATGATATTGTACTTATCCTTTCCTTATTTTATGGCTTGAAGGATATGTTAGGGTGAGCTACGTTTCGTATGTATATAAGCACCATATGATGTAATTGACAGAGAAAGGGAAAATACATGGCTGTTTTAGCCTATTATTCATTTTCCTTCACTGCTAGTTTTTCATGGTATCAGAGCAGGTTCGAGCATCACCATGGGCGATGGAGGCAAGAAAAGGCTCATAGTTGAACCACACTCACCCTACTTCTTGCACCCCTCGGAAGGGCCCGGGGCCATGATCATGGCAGTGATCTTCGACGACAAGAATTATGAGTTATGGGAACGGGCCGTAACAACAACTTTGAAGGCAAAGAACAAGCTTGAGTTCATAAACGGAGCTCTGACAAGACCCGAGGCAAAGGATGGTGAGGAATTTTCTGAGTGTCATGCATGGGACATGGTGAACTCGATGTTGTGTTCATGGCTCCTCAACGTTATCGACCCAAAACTTTGAACGCAATAGCCTACTGGGACACAGCGTTGGGTATGTGGAACAACCTGAGGAAGCAATGCGAAATGACAAATACACCCAAAATACATCAACTAAAAGCGAATATTGCAAATGGCAAACAAGGAGACATGGACATAGGAGAGTTTTACTCAAAATTAGTGAATCTGTGGAATGAGTTGAGTAACCCCGTAAAGGTTCCGATTTGTACGTGGAAGGGGTGTACATGCGGAGCGGTGAGCAAACTCGTGACCATGTATGAGAGTGATAAGGCCCATCAATTCCTCATGGGATTAAACGATGATGCCTACTTAACCATCTGAAGCCAAATACTATGGACCCTCTCCAATCTCTTGACAGAATTTTCAATATAACCCAACTGGAGGAAAACCACAAGCAAATCGTGGTAAACAGAGACCAACATGGAGAGTCAGCTGTGGCGTTTGCAATCAAAGAACAACCGAAGATGGTGGAGAAGGGAACGTGCAGGATATGTGGGGGGTACGGTCATGAGGAATCCGTTTGGTTTGCCATGAGGTAATTGCGTACCCACCCGGCTGGGGTGACTATACCCGAGGACGAGGACAGCGAGGTGGACGGAACAACAGAGGAAGCCGAGGTGCGTCTTGAGGAAGGGGGCGTGAGGCTGCAGTTGCTGTTCAAGAGAACGGGTTGCATCCATTGTCATCAGGCCCAGTAGCCTTGAGGCAGCTTGGCATCTCAGGCCTAACTACAGAAGGCAGTGCCCAGACCATGGCTCGGGTCAGCATACCGGGTCTGACCCAAGATCAGGTCCAATGCTTGCTCAGTTTAATCGATACCCCAAATTCAGGTTCCGAAAAATTATCAGGTATAGAATCTTGGATGTTGGATAGTGGCACCTCATGTCATACGGCGAGAAATCTCCCCATGATGAATGATGTCGAGAAAATTGCATTCGTTGCTATTGGACTTCCGAATGGAACGTACACCATGGAACGTGAGAATGGATCAGTGTTTTGGGGAGAAGGAATTAAATCAGATAATGTTTTATGCGTGCCTAAATTAAACTGCAATCCTTTTTCCATTTCTAAAGTGTGTAAACAGTTAAATTGTGCGGTAACATACTTTGATAATTCTTGTGTGATATAAGACCGCACTTCGAGGATTTGGATTGGCTTAGGTGAGCAACGAGACAGAGTTTACTATTACAAGGACTCGTTATTGAGGCAAGTGAACGCGGTTGATGCAAGATGCTTGTAGCATAAGCGCCTTGGGCACCCCTCTAGTGAAGTCCTATCCCTTTTTCCTCATAGTTTAGGAGTGACATACAATAGAGACATTTGTTTTCAAGCAAAACATACTCGTAATTCATTTCCTATTAGCAAGCATAATGCAACAAATGTTTTCAACTTGATTAATTGTGATATCTGGGGCTCTTATAGAACTGCTTCCCCGTTGATGATGCCAGTAGAGCCACATGGGTATATTTAATGAAGAATCGAACAGAAGCAAGTAAGTTGTTGAAAGGATTCATAACCATGATACAAACTCAATTTGATAAAAGGGTGAAAGTGGTCAGGAGTGACATGGTTCCGAATTTACCTCAGGGCCTATGCAAGATTTTTATTTTGAACATGACATTTTACGAGAAAGCAGTTGTGCTGATACACCCTAACAAAATGAAAGGGTGAAATGTAAGCATCGTTACATTTTAAATGTGGCAAGGGCCCTTCGGTTCCAAGTGTCCTTAACTATATGATTTTGTGGGGATTATGTACTTGCCGTAACTTATTTAATAAACCAAACTCCCATAAAGTTGCTAAAAGAAAAATCCCATTATGAGGTACTTTATGGATGTGCGCCATCATACAATGAGGTACGAGTCTTTGGTAGTTTGTGCTTTGCTCGAAACAATCAAAGAACAAAGGACAAGTTCGCATCTAAAAACCAAAGATGGTTTTTCTTGGGTACCCATTTGGTAAAAAGGGTTGGAGAGTGTCTGACTTGGAGACCAATGAGACATTTATAAGTCGGGATGTGACATTTTGTGAAAAGCAATTCCCTTTTGCTCGGACAGCACAACAACAAGATGCAATGGACTCGGGCACACTTTGGGAATCGCCGAATCGAATGTGCCATTAGGGGATGATTTTGGGCTACATGAAGACCTTGCTTACCCAGCCCAGCAGTAAAGAATGGAGGACATAGGAGGAAGCCTTGATGAATCATTGGGCCTAGTGGAAGCACCGGGCCAGCATCTCCTGTCACCTAGAGAGCATGAGGACAGGGGACCCCAATTCGAAGCCTAGTCGAATATTTGGATAGGGGGAGTCCAGTGGCCCAGCAACGCCAACCAGACCCGAATGAAGGAGGAGCAGCCACAGCCTAAGATGGGGAAGAGCCAGCGCGCCTAACGCCACAACAGGACTCATCAATCCAAAAGAAACACAGGCTCGAAAGCCATTGGCCCATCTTAACGATTACATTTGCTATAATACGCGCACCCACAAAAGCGTTTCGCTTACTCACCTGCTCCAAGAGGCATCCTTAGGTACGCCTTATCGAATTGCAAATTATGTCACGTGTCCAAATTTCTCTATTTCTCATAAAAATTTTCTGGCTGCTATCAGTAAAGTTACAGAGCCAAGAAATTATCGTGACGCGGTCAAGGACCCTTCATGGCATGCAGCTATGGCCGAACAAATCCAGGCTTTAGAGAAAAATGAGAATTGGGTCTTGGAAGATTTGCCCCCCGAGAAGAAACCTATCAGCTGCAAGTGGGTGTATCGAGTTAAATACAACTCACATGAGACTGTGCAATGGTTCAAGGCACGCTTAGTGATCTGTGGTGACCACCAGGTTGAGGGGTTTGATTACAACGAGACCTTTGCACCAGTAGTAAAAATGGCCAGCATTCGATGTTTCCTATATGTGGCCATTTCAAAGGGATGGGATTTACACCAATTGGATGTCAATAACGCCTTCTTACATGGCGATCTAGACGAGGAAGTGTACATAACTTTGTTGTCGGAATTCACATGTGCTACTCCTGGAAAGGTATGCAGGCTTCAAAAATCCTTTTATGGGCTCCGCCAGGCACCACGACAGTGGTTTGCCAAGTTATCTTCTAAGCTACGTGAGTATGGTTTTACTCACTCTTATGTTGATTGTTCCCTTTTCACATACCAAAAAGGAGGCACCTTCATGGCATTGTTGGCGTATGTGGACGATATTGTTCTGGCTAGTAATGATTCCTAGGCCAGCATTGATTTCAAGACTTACCTTCACTCATGTTTTAGCATCAAGGATCTTAGACCACTAAAATATTTTCTTGGCACAGAGGTGGCCCGTGGACCCAAATGACTATTTCTCAATCAACGAAAATATGCCCTTGAAATAGTTGATGAGTGCGGACTTCTGGGTGCAAAGCCAAGTGATACTCCCATCGAAGAAAATCACAAGTTAGCACTTGCCACTGGTACCCATTTGGATGATGCAGGACGATATAGACGTCTTGTCGGAAGGTTGATTTATCTAACTATCAGTCGTCCCGACCTGTGTTATGCTGTCTATATTCTATCTCAATTCATGCAAGCACCACAGAAGGAACCCCTAGAGGCGGTGTGCAAGGTACTGTGCTAAATGAAGGGGTCACCAGATTACAGGATACTACTTCATGATAATGTGAATCTGCAACTCGCAGCATTCTGTGATTCAGATTGAGGCGCTTGTCCACTGACGAGACGTTCCTTAACTGGGTATTTAGTTACTCTCAGGGCCTCTCCCTTCTCGTGGAAGACTAAGAAGTAGCCGACCATTTCAAGATCATCGGCCGAGGCCAAATATCGTTCTATGGCCGCAACAACTAGTGAGCTGGTATAGATCAAAGCTCTACTTGTCGCATTGGGTGTATTTTCATACACAAGCTATGCATTTATTTTGTGATAGTTAGGCTGCGCTCCATATAGCCAAGAACCTAGTTTTCCATGAACGTACGAAACATATCGAAATGGATTGTCACTTTGTTCATGAGATGTATCATTCTGGTGATCTAAATCTATTTCATGTTCCTTCAAAATCACAACCCGCGGATTTATTCACAAAGGCAGTTGGGAAACGACCATTTCAGCACCTACGTAGCAAGTTGGGCATGGCAAACTTGCATGCACCAACTTGAGGGGAAGTGTTAAGGAATAAATATTTTCGTAATATCTTTTGTGATAAGATATGATATTGTAATTATCCTTTCCTTATTTAATGGCTTGAAGGATATGTTAGGGTAAGCTACGTTTTGTATGTACAAAAGCGCCATATGATGTAATTGAGAGAGAAAGGGAAAATACACGGCTATTTTAGCCTATTATTCAGTTTCCTTCACTGTCAGTTTTGCACCACCAGATTAAGATCCGACGAAAATAAAATTTGATGTCTCTTCTTAACTGATAATATTTATATGATGTTGTAATCTTCTTAGTGATAGACGATGTTGCACTTGTTGGCTTTCATTTTGTGTGAGTAAGAGAGGGCTCAAATTGTTGGATGGTTATGATTAGATGAATCCCTACATGTTGAAGATATTTTAGTCTGGATGGTATCCAAACTAGGCACCTAGCACTCTTTCCGTATATTAATGTCCACGCAAAGCGGTAGATAGTGACATGATATTAGAAATCTATGGTCTTTGCTAGCGAGCTGGCTGTGCCTCTAGAAGACCATGTTGGTCGGGAAAGACCTTCGGCATGAAATCATCCACTTTGACAGCCCAAATTAAATAATATCCACCGTGTAAGACTTCAAAATTCTCTGCGCTGATAAGGTAATAATTCTTCCATATCCAAATCTAACAGTACTGAACTAAGGTAATTGCCCTAATATACCTCAATGGAGATTTTTCAAATCTCAAATGTTACTGAAATTACAAAAAGAAGTTGCGCAAGTTTAATTTGTATGAATTAAGTTGCCAAGGTAAATAAAATATTGTTGATTATTGACTGTATTTTCTGGCCTCTTTCTAGTAGGCAGCATGAATTTTCAAGTGAATTTCTTTTAAATAATTATGCCGAATATCATATGAACTTCCCAAGATCAATCCATTTGGTGGTCTCTTAAACCTTTTGTGTTTATTATAGTTAATTTTAGTCATCCTAGCTCACTTAAGGATGCATTATTTAAAGTACCATTTTTCTATTGATTTTACAAAAAGCGAAAATTTTTAATGCTAACTATATTTTTGTAATCCAAGTGATGCACGGAACTATCTTAATTTTTTTTTGATCAGGCATACGTAATAATAGTATATTAAGATATTTTTTCTACTGATTGAAGATGTATTACTATATAGTAAATATTATATCAAATATATTTCTATATTTTATCTGTGTGAATTCATAAAATATTGGTCTTTTAAAAAAAATATGATATTAGGTTTTGCCTTAAGTAGTTTAAAATTTCATCCTAAACTATTGTTTCCTCCGTTCGATTATGATTGTCTTAGTGAAAAAATTCACATATAAGGAGAGTATTTATTGTCTTAGTTTACCCATAGGAAAAAATATTATTTCTAAATTGACCTTATTATCTTTACAATTTTTGATACCAATGAAGCATTAATAATTATCTAATTATTTAATATTAGGGGATAAAGTTGTCCGACTATTTAATTTTTTAATTTACTTAATCAAACATAATAATTTTTTGGGACACACCAAAATAGAAACTACAATAATCATAATGGTATAGAAGGAGCATGATCCATTCCTGCATATGTATGTGATAGGTTGTGAAGAGATTATATCCAAATATTTTTATATCAGTGAACACGTTATTGATATTCTATCTCCAAGGAGATTACAGTCGACCTATGCATTGGTTGAAACTTGAAACCAACTACCCTAAAGTGCTAGGTGAAGCCGAATCCGATTGATAAACAAGGAAATAATGAATATGAAATGTGTACGATGAGTCACGCGAGAGCCACCAAACCAAAACGTGAAGACTTGGGGTTGGACAAAAGAATGAGAAGCTGCTAGCTCTCATCTCATCTACTCGTTTTTCTTTTCCGGTAATGTAATTCTTTTGTCGTGCTGATCACACACGCTCATCGCACATGGTGGCCGCGCTACGAGCCTACGACGCTATTCTCACTAATCACATCATCGCTGGTGTCATGCGGGTCGTTTCTTCAGTCCTTTGGCAAGATAAGAATAAATATTAGGAGATCGCAATGTCAAGACTGGGACGTCCAGAACGCTTAATGCACCGTGTCGGTATGGGTGTGTAACAAAATCAAATCGAAAAAATCAAATTAAAAAGTTGATTAATCGAATAAATTTTTTAAAAAAGTTAATTTGTTTAATTGAATTGAAAACATTTTTTGATTTTTTGTTCGGGTATGGTTCGAATAATTTGAAAATTGGATTAATCGAATTGAAAATAATTTAATTTTTTTAAAAATTATACATAAAAATAAAGAATTTAAGTTAAAAAGTGTACTTTTTTATTATTATAAATGATAACAAAAGTTTAATTTCTATAAAAAATAAAAAAATGAAAATTTTAGGTAAGAAAGTATGTTTTTTATTATTTGTGAACGGCTAATCGATAACCAAATTGAAAAATTGGTTAATCAAATCGAAAAACTAGTTAACTGACTTTTTCGATTCCGTAACAGCTTGTGTTTTGGATGAATCGAAATTTTTGGTTAACTGAAAAAGGGTTAACCGAAATTTTCAGTTAGGTTTAATTACGGTTCGAAATTTTGTTGAACCGAAAAATCGGTTAACAAATTTTTGGTTACCGAAACTCATGCTAATCGGTTTTACACACCCTTTTTACATACTTGCATTAGCCCTGTATGTACTATTGATAAAATTAAAATATAAAATGCTCCGTTGGTGTGAAAAGAACATTTTCATTTAAAAAGAATATTTTATTAGAACTGATGTCTTTTGAAAATAAAATATTAATATTTGAATTCAAACTGTCATTTCACTTTTTTTGGGCTTGGCTCTGTGACTATAATTATTTAGTGTAATTTTAAAGGGTCGAGATGATAGGCTTTTTACTATCTTGATCTTATGTATCTGGTACGCTTTTTTTGGGGTGCTGTATTGGTATTAGTATCGTTGTTCTGATTGCAAGAGCATCTTTCTCTCCAATTATGGTAGCTGTATCTTAGGCTTTGTATGTTTTTGTATTTGAATCTTAAACCTAACAAAATATACTTGACACTAAAGTCGGAACCGAACCGACTAAACTCGACACCCAAAAAAACTAGCTAAAAATACGTCCGAAATTAAAATTGACCCGACGTAACCCAACTTAAATCATATGAATTGTTATAGACAATGACATGCGCCGTTGGCACGGCCTCCACGTTTGCGGCCACAATTTAGTCTTTTAGTTTGTACTAGTGTACTACAAATACGTTAGGATTCTTTTGCTTTCGCACACCGATGCCGACCTTTTTCCCATTTCCTGACTTTTGTGCCCTTTTTGTCCAATTTCATGTGCTTGTGGCAAATTTGCATCACATTAGTCATGACTCATTACCCCGCGGCAAAGCGCACAGGCCATACATTGCTTTGTTCTTATCTTATTTTGGCCTGCTTGTTAGCTGTTAGTTATTAACTATTTATATTAACTGTTTAAATTAGCTCTTTGTAGAAAAGCTATTTACTAAAGTTAACTGTTTCTAATAAAAATATTTGATAAAATTTCATTTATATCCTTATCTCTAAATTACTGCTTAATAGAACATATTTTTGTATTTATTTGTCAATTTCTTTTTAGAAAGAATTATATTGGTGCCATAGACATAAATTAACTTTATTTGTGATCACACAAAAAAATAGAAGAAAAACTTCATTGATAAAACTTGACTTTCTTATTAAATTCGACAAAACTTGCATTCATAATTTATCTTATTTCTTTTTAATTCATACTTATATAAATTATGTCAATATTTTATAACGTTATGTTGTTATTTTTAAACATTTTTTTTGGTTTATAAATTGAAATTGAAATTTATACCAATTTCTAATGACTTTATCTTTATTAGAATCAATTCATACAAAACATAGTATCAAATGTTACTATTTTACATCGATCCAATGCTCATTGTCGAGGTAAACGGAAGGGAGATTGAATAATCTAAAATATAAATATCATAATATTAGACGTTCATAAATGTGCATGGTGAGATAAACGAATAAGCGTGATATAATATACTAGCAAAATTAAAAAATCTACATCAACATGTATATTACTTGGTTAAGGAAAAAAAATACAAACAATAAAAGAGACAATACAACTTCAATTGTTTGTTGTTGCCAAAAAAACATTCTACTCTTGTAAATTCTCAGGATCTAACCGGGTTCGAACGCTACTAAGGAACACTTCATAATACAATATACTCTTTCTATTTTGGTTGTAGTTTTCTGGCTGCAGTAGGGTAGTTTTAGTTGTAATTTTTCCATATGTCGTATTTGTATGCGGGTAGTACTTACATCTAGAAAGAGACATTGTTTGCCTACCTCTGTTTATAAAGGTATAGTTCCTTCCTCGACTATATTGTACTTTTGTTGTACCTTTATTTTCATAGTTACGGCCAGCTAAGTTATTATTATCTCTTAGTTCATGCCTTACTGCGTATCCTTAGTTTTTTTCCATGAAATGTCTCCACAAAACCATTCTTCTGTAAAATGTTTTCACAAAATCTTATTTTATGGGTCTCTTGGATTCAACCTCTCTACGGGTAGGGATATCGATAGAGGTAAGAATGCCTACATCTGGATCTTCCCAAATCCTGCGAAAGCGGGATCCATACTGAGAGGTGATGTTGTTGTACTCTTTCTATTTTGCAAACTAATATTATATAAATAATTAAATATAACGCAATTGCATATAATGTAATTTGTTTAAAACCTTAAGCAAATGTGTCATTTCCACAAAAATTTCTTTTGAAAAGGTTAATGGAAACAGTCTTTTTAAAAAGAATTTTTTGGGATCAAATAGTTGTTTTAAACAGCTATTTATCAAATACCCATTTAATTATTTGACTTGATTAAAATAGTTAAAATACCTCTAAATAACTGTTTTTTTAAAAAACTGTTGTTATCAAATACCCCTTTACCTTCGGAGGTGGTTTTGTCAATTTTGATAACGCTTAAAACGCAGCGTCGTCGTCTAGAAGAAGTGGAGGGGCACGAGCACGACGCGGGCAGCGAAACTACCCCCCGCCAACGCTGACCAGTCATGTGTACCTCGGGCAGTCACTGAGCACCATCCTCATTCGTCTACAAATCAGACATCATTGAAAAAGTAATATTATTTCCATCAAAGAAAAAGTACATATTACAAATAGTATTCTCCAAATAATTTTTATTCTATTAATATTCGCACAAAATAAAAGAAATATCAAAATTTAACGTTGTTTGTATGTAGAGTGCCTTCTCACTGATATGCATTTTAACATGTATCGTTTGCAATCCACAAAAACTCGATAAAAATCGATGTTATCTTTACTAAGGCCCTATTTTTTCGTTGGTAAATCCAAATTTATCCACATCAACCATACGTCGGGGCCGTTTTGGAGACTCGGGGGCATGTCTTGGCCATGCACCGGGACCGTTTCGGGGTAATATGCGGGACTCAGGGGCATGCCTTAGCCATACCCCAGGGCCGTT
>NCQV01116741.1:0-10899 GCA_002740545.1 Lophocereus schottii
GGTTCCTCCAGGCCACCACTCCGTGGGCCACCACTCCGAGTTGGCTCTGATACCCATTGTTACAGGTCAAACAGGAGAATTCATCCCAAAAGACTAGCTTATTAGGAGAGAGAGCCCATTTGGTCTATAAACCCCTCATCAGTTGCCCATACAACCGATGTGGGACAAGTCCCATACCTTGCAATTGGTCCAAATCCGTAACACCAACCCGCCCCCTCTCCCTCCCCTTGGTCCAGTCCCGATCTAGTTGTCCAGCTGCCTGTCTCGTCATCTTTGACCTCCCCACGGCCCAGCTTAGAGTTGTCCCCTCCCCATTTTGCTCTTCCTCCACAACCACGAATATCTATCCTACGCAAACCCGCTCCAAAGCTAGCATTTTCAAGCCTAAAGTACACTTGTCTCTTGTTGCTAAGGACAATAGGGAATGTGAACCTGCCTCTTATATTTAGGCATCAAAAGATGCTCGATGGGAACGGGCTATGACAGAAGAATTTAATGCTCTTGTCAAAAATAATATTTGACAGTTAGTTCCATATCGAGCTGACATGAATGCTTTGTCTTGTAAGTGGTTTTACAAGATTAAGTATCGTGTTGATCGATCCGTCGAGCATTACAAGGCTCGATTAGTCTTTTGTGGCTTTAGGCACTAGGAAGGTCTTGATTATCATGACACCTTTAGCCCAATTGTGAACCCCACTACCATTCATGTCATCCTTTCATTAGCCATCACTCGGGGTTAGGTTATTTGTCAATTGGATGCTACTAATGCCTTTCTACATGGTTCCCTTAATGAGGATGTTCATATGGCTCAACCACAAGGGTTTGTTCATCCAGAACTTCCACATCATGTTTGCAAGTGGCCTTAAACAGGCTCGTTACACCTGGATTTACAAATTTAGCAGTTACTTGCAATCCTTGGGTCTGACCTGCAGTTGAACTGATTCCTCTATGTTTATTTTCGGATCGCTACTGTCTTAGTTGTTCTTTTGCTCTACGTGGATGATATTATTATTACAGGTTCTTCCACGCTTGTTCATCATATCATCTGTTGGGGAGATCCAAAGAAGGAGCCCGCTTCAACCAAGGTCTATGCTAACAAGCCAAAGTGAGATTCCATCCTAAAACCAATTGGCAATAGGAGGAGTAGCCCACTTGACTTATATATCATGACCTTTCTTTTCAAACTCCTGATGTGGGACTTCTTTACTCATGAGTGATATTGGTTTTAGGATGGAACCTCACTTGGACTTGTTACCATGGACCTTGGTTGAAGTGGGCTCCCTCTTTGGATCTCCCCAACAAGTGGTATTAGAGCCGATGGTGCGTTCGGTTAGGCGACAAAGGTGTGATATGGTGGACTCCATGGACGACCTTTGGTGAAGTGACATGCAGGCGTTGATCGAATAGTAATACGTGTGCTGTAGCGTGGCTCAATGGCGTAGATAAGCTCTTGATTGTGGCTTGACACCTTGGTAAAGGCTTCCGCTCAAGGGGAAGCTTGTGCGTTGATGTGGTGTGAAAGAGACTCATGTATGAGGGGGAGATTGTTGGGAATATCACACATGAGTAAAGAAGTCCCACATCGTGAGTTTGAAAAGAAAGGTCATGGTATATAAGTCAAGTGGGCTACTCCTCCTATTGCCAATTGGTTTTAGGATGGAACCTCACTTTGGCTTGTTGCCATAGTCCTTAGTTGAAGCGGACTCCTTCTTTGGATCTCCCCAACATCATCCGCTTATTATCAGGGCAATTTTCGATGAAGGACGTTGGGGACTTTCATTACTTTCTGGGGTCCAGGTCGTACGAACTCCTGATGGCTGCTTCTTTCTCAATCCAATTATGTTCGTGACCTTCTCACAAAATTCAATCTCCATAAATTCAAGCCTGTTTGCACAACTCTTCCTTCCCAGACATCAATAGATGGGGAACTGTTAGCTTATGCCACCGAGTATCGTAACATTGTAGGGGCTTTGTAGCATTTAACAATGACTAGGCCAAATATATCGTTTGTTGTGCATCTTGTTTCTCAATTTTTGCATGCTCCTCGTACTTCTCATCTCACTGTTGTGCAACGGATCTTTTGTTACTTGCAGTGCACGGCGGACCATGGGCTTGTCCTTAAGAAAGCTAAGAGTTTTTCTTTGGTGTTGCCATATTCTGATGCTAACTAGGCTAGCTGTCCTGATAGTGCTCATTCTACCACTGGTTGTGCTATGTTTGTGGGTCCTAATCTTGTTTATTGGCATTCCAAGAGAGAACCTGCTGTCTCCAAATCCTCCACTGAAGCTGAGTACATGGTAGTTACCTACACAGTAATTGAAACCTTGTGGATACGTTAGCTTCTTGCTGAGTTGGGCATCCTTATTCAAGAGTCTGTTCAAGTTCTTTGTGACAATATTTCTGACCTACATTGCTGCTAATACTCTTCTCCATGGACGGAGTAAGCATACATAGAGATGTTGTTGTCAGATATGTCCCTCGTCAATTGCAGTTAGCAGATATTTTCACAAAGGCCTTATGGTAATTAGAGTTGGGTAATAGATCGATATCGAGTCGGATTTATATTCATGTTGAACTTAAATGGATTGAGAATTTCTCGACTTGAACCTAACTTGTTTATTAAACGGGCTGAAAAATTTTGACCTATATCCATTTAATTTTTAAACGGATTGACCTGCTTAACCCGTTTAAGATAAATAGATCAAGTTCATTTGCTTAAGTAGCTATTTACGAATTTAACATTTTCTATTAATACATAATTACAGTGTTAAAAATTAAATTTACACATCAAATTAAATAATTACTCTTAAAATTTCCTTGATTCGTCATAATTCATAATTTTTAAAAATTTTATATTCTTAATTATCTAATAAAAAGCAAATGAAAAAATAACAAATAGAAAAATGAGTTGACTTATTTAACTCATTTAATTAAACGGATTAAATAGGTACTTTTCGTGTCAAGAATCTCGATTTGAACTTAACCCATTTAATTAAACAGGTTCAACGTGTCAACCTATTTAATTAAACGGGTTGAAAATTTATACAAAAATCCACTTAACTTCGTGTCAATTTTGAATCGATAATTATATCGAATCAGTTTTTTCCAACTCTACCTGTAACTCGGTTTTTACTTTTAAAATTTAATTAGTCTGTACATCCATCCCTATGTATTGAGACGGTGTGATAGAGGATCTGTATTTGTTTTTAATTATAATAAGAGACGGCTAGGTGTATATATATATATGTGTGAACCCATGAGGATTGCATTTGGGTGCGTCACAATCAATACAAAACCATTTCTGTCACGCTACCAACTCATTGAAGCTCCAAATTATATAATTAAGAACATAAAAAATGAAGACCTTGTTTGGTAAACAGCTATTAGCTGTTAATTATTTGTATTAGTTGTTAGCTGTTTGAGTTAGTTTTTTGTATTGATTATTTGGATTAACTGTTTATTGAAAAAATGTCTGATAAAATTAGCTGTTTCTGACAATATTGTGAGACAAAAAAATTAATTTTTCAACAAATCTTTCAAAAAGCTTATGAATTTAGTTTTTTCAAATTAGTTTTTTAGACCCAAAAAATTTTTTTAAAAAACTCTTTCATCAAACAGTTAAATTAACTTTTTTATTTAATCAAAAAATTAATTTTAATTAAAAAATTTTTTTTAACAAAAAGCTCTTCAAAAAATTATTTATACCTCAAAATATGCACATAATCAGGTTTAGGTGGAATCCAATTCCAAAAGACTCAGTCCTTGTTACACGCGTGACAAAGGACAATTACATGATGGAAAAATTAGGGAGTAATTTTTGGAGCTTTGAGCTGGTGGACAACGTGGACATGTGTACACTCAAGACTGGCAGTCAGATATTGGCGGCGTGGACGCGTGGCTCAAGCTAGACCGTGTATTGTGCGTGGTGCTATTCTTCCAGGCAAGCTCGATGTGTAAACTTTACTGCATGTGATAAGATTAGTGTACAAATGGGTAAGCTTGAAATAGATAAATCCTAAACAAAGTAGGAATAGGATTATGATAAAACAAAAATCTAGCCATAATCTATTGTCGGAAGCGGAAAGATTCTGGGTTACTCAACACGTGGATTCTATTTATGTGATCCTGATTAGACCTGACAAAATTAATCCGAGACTCAAAATTCAAATCGAATGACCCGGATCTATATTCAACTCGACACCCGAAGTATGCTCACCTAAAAGTGGACCCGAAATCCGATTTGACCCATACCGAACCATACTCGACTCGAAATTTTCCACAAAGTTGTTTATTTTGGCATAACGAGCGTATTTGACTAAAAATTAGTTGATCCGAACCAAACCATACCCGACCTAAACAGAAATTTCGATGCGATCCAATAGGTTGCCTGTTATTTCCTTTTGGCCAAAATTAAAGACTCAATATATTAAAAAGTTAAAAAAACGATTCGTATTTAATGAAAAAACATTGTAATTATAATTTCTAAGAATATTAAAGATATTCAAACTTTTCATTATGTTATATATACATCATATACGTGTGGCTAAAGAGTCAATTCTAGTGAGTCTGTCTTTGAACTAAATAAGGATAATAATGGGTGAAATTATTTATGCGCAAACCCATTTAAAGCATTGAGTCGGAGTGGTTCAACTTGCTAATAAGTCATGTAATAATTCGATATTTTTGTCAACTAACTTGCCATTACTTAATTGAGTATACTTTATTAGTGAGTTGATCCTAACACGAAAATGAGTTGGCCAATTAGTCAACATCATAGTTCGAAACCAATTAGAATAGAAAACAAATGAAACGAAGTTGCAGAAACATAAGATATTGCAATTATCTTTTAATTATAACATCAAAATGCTATACTATTACAAGATAACATTATTTAAAATATGATAATAAATATTCATTTCACTAAAAATAAAATGGTATGGCTTGCACAATTTTAATATGTTCCTTATTCTAAATTGACTTTCTCAATACTAGATAGTTATTTCACACTGTTTTTAAAATTTTTTTTTCCATTTATAACATGCGTATGACGTTATTATAAATTAAAGAAAAATATAAAATAAGGATATAATATTTGGGTTGAACGCCTGAGTTCGGGCTCGAGTAGGCTTTGACTCAAAAGTTTACGGGTTTTTTGGGTTCTAGTCGAAAAAATTATGTTTAAAACTCAAAATTTTCGGATAGGTTCAGGTCAAATTTCCGAATCAGCTCAGTTTTTAATAGGTCTAACTCCAAGCCATCCAATTCAACATCCGTGTTACGTTTATTATTGTAATTATTGTAATTACGTTGATAGAAAGTAGACCAAATTCCTACTATATGGTTCAGTCATGGAATTATGATTTTTTTTAATATTTTAGAAAACTTTTTATTACACATCTTAGTTTTTTTGCTTTCAATTTATGTCCGACTGAGTAAAGTGGCATGCTGATTAGCTTAATTTATGACCATACATTCACATAATATAAGAACTTTGAACTTTCATATTCATATTCGTAGCATGATTTTTATTTTATTTTTGTATGCAATGTCTCATGCATGTGTCAAGCGACATCTCACCAGATTCTCTTTTGACTTCAGAGCCTTCCGTCATGCCATTAGTTTTGCCGCACTTTCTCAACATATTAGTCGGCGAATCTAAGTGAACAAAACAAGGATGCACCATAATGAAATATGAGCGGTGCTCATATACTCGAACAGGGCAACGGTGCCATAGACACCAATCGAAAAACATCGATGGAAATGTCGCATATTAAGTACTTGGAATGCGATGGGCAAAAACAAATTGGAATCATTTGATGCAAAAGAAAAACCTTCGAGCCCTACCGCCACTAAGTAGTCGTGTGTTGGGATGCTTATGAGGCCGCAAAAGATGCTCATGCGATTTGCATTTTAACCGAGAGGGACGAATTCAAGAACTTGGATTATCAGAAGATTTACGAAAACATGAGGATGCCTGCGTTTGTGTTTGATGGTAGAAACATTGTGGATGTGTAGAAGTTGAGGGAGATAGGGCTCATTGTCTACTCCATTGGAAAGCCCTTGGATCCTTGGCTCAAGGACATGCCTGCAGTGGCATAAGTTCCATCTATGTACATTGGGTTCACCGTGAAGTGGGAAAAAGGATATTTGGTGACATTATGTTTCTATACATATTATTTAGTGCCATTTAACGATTAGGACCCTATACACAAGAACATGCCCATAAACATAGACTAATATTCATGGAGCCGAATATGGAACTAACACTACAGCAGTTGCCCATCAGCAGTTTGAGAGGTGCTAACGGTCAGACTCATCAACAACTTAAGGGAAAAAGCTTTTAAGCTCCAGGACCTACAACAATACTTTAGATCGTTAAACTCTTGTACTCACCTACTATACTAGAATCCTTGGTCTGCCACCATATTAGAGTCCGAAATGAGTTGTCACTGCTTTAATCGGCTCATCTCAAGTTGATCAGTATCAATTCATGTCCAGGAGAAGCGATTTCCGGTTCAGGTCAGGTTCCATTCACGCTATTTGAAGCGTAGCTCAAATTTTGGGTTACCACAAAGTCAGGCAAATTTTGGGCCAGATCATTTCGGGCTGTTTAGTTCAAATTCTGGCTAAAATCATAGTGTCCTATTTCAATCTGAACTGGTCACAATTTAACTTGAGATGATTCAAGTTTGGGTCTGAGACATACACATAGCAAAATCAGATTAACACCCTACCATCACAAAGTTTGGACAGCAAAAATTCATCCCAACATCATCTACTTTGATTTGTTTTTTTCCTACGAAGAGCAATCATTTAGTGCAGTTTATTTTCCAGTGTAATCCAGAAAGAACCTGAACATCAGAGAACTGGGAAAACCAAAAAGAAATACATTAGTGTCGCCTTACTAGGCAGCAAAACATGCATCATGAAATATCAAAGCCCCAAGACATACAGTCCAACTCAAGTAGTTTCATTTCATAACAAATCAAGCAGCAAAAGCTGATGGCAATCAAGCATCCACAGGCAACTGACAGTTTTCTGCAAGGCTTATGGAGATAATTCCTTCTGATAGTCGCTATGATTTCAAGCTTCCAAACAAGATCCATGCCCTCAACACGTACTGCTTCCTTCAGTAAAGGCCCCTCACCCCCCTCCCTGAATCGATGTCGATATTAAACTCGCGCCTTTAGTTTAGAATTCTTCTACAGGGGCAATTTCCTCACTGACAGAGGCTTGTAACTTTGGCAAAAGCCAGATCGTGAACAGAAAACGAAAAAATTACCGCTTGTGTAGTGCCTGCACGATAATGCACAGCCAATTTGGTTTAGTAGATTGGTTAAGGCATGGAAAATGAACCAAAACTCACAATCAACTCAATTGATTAACCGCACAGCCAATTTGGTCGCATGCTAACTGTTTAATAAAGATGCAACAATTCTCCCTTTTCTTACCCTCTGATCGTTCTCAGGGTCTCTCAATAGTAGAACAGCACCTAAACCATATATATGTGACAATGGAGATGATAATTCATATCAGAATTATGCTTATGACAAAGACTAGGCCTTGTAAACAAGTCACTTACGCTGGGTTGGTAGGGAAGAGTCATTTTGTATTTAAGCATCTTGCTGGATTATGAGTCAGAGCGTGGTCAAATTGGGCTGAAGGGGGTATGAGATATGTTCGACTCGAGTCACTTCAGGTCCAGGACACGTATTCGAACGTGCTGTAGAGGTTGTTTGATTAAGCTTATCAAAAAGTTGGAATTAACACCCGAATCTTCAATTGTTTTTGTGGAGGCTGAGTCAAATTAGGTCACCATAGTTTGGATTCAAGTAAAATCTAGTTTTGGCCTTTTCGGCTCTCAGAATTGGGTTCTTTAAGTGAACAGTCCACATATTCAAAAAACTTACTTTGAATATCAGTCGCCAATTCAATTGCTTCATCTTGAAAGCAAAGTGTTATAATGCATAAGATGGGGACCAAAAACTTCCCCTGTCAGTCAATGTTTGCACGGAAATGGAGACATTGCTTCCAATGGTTGTCTGAACAGACTGCCCTTTCTTCAAATGCTGCAATGATTCCATTCAAAAAGTTGGGCAAAAGATGGCAATTGAGCAGATGAATTAGGGGAATGCATCCATTTCTCCAAGAACAACAGCAGTGACAATGTGGTATAGAGCCAAAGCAGATAAAAAAGTTGACACTCAATCAGTCAGTATGACACATACACAGATGCTGATTATGACGAAGTGAGAGTGGGATGCATTCTGCACCTTCATCATCTTCTTAATCATCTTCTTCATCATCTTCATCAGGAGCCCTGGAATTGGGAAAACAGTAGCTAACTAAATAAAAACTGTAACAATGCCAGCATCAGCCCATTAATCTGTAGCAGTAAACTGTAGATTTTTTGGATTTTAATCCACTCTGGGCCATTAGGAGTACGGCATGATTTCTGTAATCTCGTCAATTGTGAAGGCAGGTGCTCAACAATGGGCAATGCTGCACCTCGTAATGTGTAATGTCTCCAAAGATGTTAAAGATGTTAATCTCCCCAGCCACTCTGGCAATGCTTTCAAGTTGCTGAAGCACTCAATTACTAAAGATCTGAGCTCACAAAGGTGCTGGATTTATGTGTACCTCTTGAAGGGATGCCGAGAGGGAACTAAGCTGGTTGAGATTAGGGAAAGGAAAGATACTGACATCTGGACTTAGTTCACAAATTTCCAAGGTCTTAAGGTTGGAGAGATTGGACGACCACGTAGGTAAACAAGTCATCTTTCCGCACTGCTTGATTCCTGACACCTCAAGGCAGGACAAAGACCTGATATCTGAAAGGTTTTGCATTTCTAAGCACATAAACAAATCTAAGCATTGGAGATATGTGAGGCACTCAAGATTTTGGAGGGATTTTGCTCTGCAGCAAATTGTAATTTTCAACACCTTTAGAGCACTTAAGTTCTTCATGGATGGCAGTTGCTCTTGGAAATTACAACTACAAATGTGGAAAGAAACAAGATGGTCAAGAGCGTGGCCTCCATATCCTGTCATCTCCATCATCCAATTTGGCAATACCTTGGATTGATACCCATAAATTTCAAGAGCAACCAAATTAGGATGAGGCTCCAAAGCTGCAAGCATCTTCACGTGATTTACATCCTCCTGATTATGGTTGAGATGAGAATAAAATCTTAGGTTTAACTCTTCTATGCTTTCCTGTGCCCCCATATTCACCTTCTTTAGTTCTTCAACAATTCCTGCATCACTAAAACCCTGCAGGTTTAATCTTCCCTTAAGGTTCCGCAAATTACCTAGCCTACTGGCAGTTCCTCCCCAAGAATGTTCGTTAGATTTATAACTGGCAATGTGGAGAGAAGTTAACATCCCTATACCATGCAGTATCTCCATTTTTATGTCAGTGTAAAGATGTACCTGGTTATTCAATTTAGTGAATTCTTTAGGAAACATGGGCATGGATAGGAACCCACGATCTGGATCAACATTTGAAGCAATTATTAATGTTTGCAACTAGTAGAGTTTGCCCAAACCAATAGGAAGACTTCTGATCCTATTCCTTGAAAGTCTGGAACATGTAGGACATTTGGTAATAGTAGAGAGAGAGTTAACTACAGATCCAATATGACCAGTTCTGAATTGTTTTCCATTTGGCATGGTAATAAAACCAGGGAGTTCTAATGGGTTTGCTGAAGGAAGCGGATGAAAATGAGGTGCGACAGGATCACTTGCACCACTTTCTATGATCCAATCCCCATTATCCAAAGATATATGAAAACAGAAGTGTTTGCCTGCCATAAAACCAGTATCAAAAGAAGGACCAGAATGGGCATTGTTGTTTTCCAAATGCTGTTGCTTACTTAGAAGGGAGAGCAGCTGTTGATACTGCTCTGCATTCAATATCAGTAAGGAAAGAGCAGGGGCATGACTGTCAATCACTGTAGAAACTGAAGAATGATGAGTGTCCCTAATGCAAGATCCATATTCTTGCTCTTGTGTCACTAATGCTGCAATTTTCTTTCCTTTGTACAGTCTACGACTAGGTGGATATCCATGTATCTTATAGCATTTTTGTATGGTGTGACCCATCATCTTGCAATATGGTCACAATGCAATTGCTTCCTAGGACCCAGATTCTTTCCACCATAACCAATCCTATTATAATTCTCAGCATAGCCATAGCTATTATTGCCTCCATACCCTACATTCTTGCCTCCACCTTGTCCTACATTCTTCGCTTTATAGCTAGTATTGTTA
The DNA here is from genome assembly GCA_002740545.1 of Lophocereus schottii. Taxonomy (NCBI): domain Eukaryota; kingdom Viridiplantae; phylum Streptophyta; class Magnoliopsida; order Caryophyllales; family Cactaceae; genus Lophocereus; species Lophocereus schottii. The sequence continues at coordinate 10,273 of NCQV01116741.1, forward strand.
CCCATCAGGACCATATAATCTTGCCCATGGTATTGAAAACATTATAGTTTGAGTTTTAGACAGCAGAGTAGCAGAATGTTGTATGGTAGAAGCACTAGAAGACATCTCTCTTTGATGTTCTTCTTGAAGACGCGTAAAATATGCTTCATTAACATTTGATAAAGGCCTAGACATCAGAATCTCCCCCGTAACACCCTAATACACATCATTCAAGCCTACAAGTAATTGAATCAACTGTTCTTTTTCTCCTGATTTCTGAAAATCAATATAGGTGGCACAGGAAATCCCACAAGAACAAGCAGGAGTAGACAAGATATAATCATGTTCATCCCATTATTTCTTAATCTCATTAAAGTAAGTGGCGATATCTTGATTACCTTTTGAGATTGAATACAAATATCTCTCGACTTGGAAAACTCTGTGCCATCAGACTGTCCAAATCTGTACTCCAGATCAACCAGCCAAATCCGCCTGGATGAACTTGAGAATAGAATGTTGTCCCCTATCTTCTTTTCCATAGCAAGTAAAAGCCACAAGATCACCATCTTATCACACCTATCCTATTGTCCCAACAATGGAGAGGTGTTAGGTTTGGAGCGAGCAAATACCAAGAGCAAAACCCAATTT
>NCQV01116773.1:0-15498 GCA_002740545.1 Lophocereus schottii
CAACACAAATGTTTTTACGTTATAAGTAAGTTCCTCATAAAAAAGAGATTTGGCCTTTTGTCATTCAAAGCAGTTCAGAAAAGAAAAGAAGTTCTTTGAAAGGAATTCGAGCCTCAAGAGGCTAAGCAAGGCGTTTTTAAGAAAAGAAGAAAGCTTTCAAATATACGTAACCTACATATATTTTATGAGTGTGTTCTGAACATAGTTTAAATGAAATTTCAAATGTAGTTACATTCTAGTAATGCATCATACAATTAAGCTTTTTAATGTGCATATTCGATGAAAGAATATTTCTTGCCAAGTCTTTATTACCAGTTTAGATGTTTCGAGAATTTTTAGAAAGAATTATAAGCCTTAAAGAAGTTGGTGTGAATTATAAACCAATCTTGGAAAATATAAAGAGTCACTGCATTTTCAAAAGTATATTTGAAAGCTTCAAACTCAATCCTTGTTGCTTGTTTGATTATGTGCCTAACTATTTGTTAGTAGGGAACCTTGGCTGTTCAGGGCCTAGAAACGAGTTGAGGGGTTAGAATGAAGTTTTAAAGGTGGTGATCTTTCCTTGGGGATTTTGATTGCCTATTATAATAGTAAAGTATAAATGCGTGATATGTGGCTATTATTAGTATTATTACCTGCAACTGTTTTGGGTTTTAAGGAATAGGGGAATTCTCACTGATTGTGTGGTTGCTCATCCCTTTATTATTCCCTTTTTTCCCATGTTCAATTTAAGCAGGTATAAGAGGCCTCTTAAAGTTGTTTTGATGCCGACCCCTTAGAAGTCTCTGCCAGCTTTGCAAAGTGTCTGATGCCTATCACGTTGTAAATTTTTAAGTTTATTGTTGTATGTGAAAACATGTAGCTGGCTCTTTACCTGTATATGTAGCATTCTAACTCTTGTTTCAGTTGTTTGATCATTAGTGATCCAGGCGAGTGGCCCGAGGCAGTCAACTAGGGTTATTTTAGCTTATGTTATACCTTGTTACCAGTTTACAAGTACCATTAGTTAAGCTAACACCCCAAAATATTGTTAAAACAGGGGAACTCTAGCAGTTTTGTTTTAGAATGATTATCTAAATGCTAATCCAAACCCTCGATCTTCAAGAGATTTAAGGATTTCCCTCTAGAAAGTCCTAGCGGTGTGACTCTCCCTAGGTTGGGGGTGTTACAATATCCCAATGTCAAATTTGAATCAATCCCCACAAATCATCAAATACAATTGTTTAACATATAAAACAAATGGAGTTGGCTATACCGATAGAACCTTACTATAATCATGTAGCACTCATCACTCATGTGTTTGAAAATACATATATATGAAGGTTCCCTCAATTGTCATTCTATAGACTCAAATCAACCATAAGTTTGACAAGATTCTCTAATTCTCCATCACTAACATGGAAACACACTAGAGAATCATAAGGACTTTCATTGGGTTGTAATGAGGTCATGGGTAAAGGTACGAGGGGAATCAATGTTTTGGAAATGTGGAGTTAGAAGCCATAGATTAAGAGCCAAATATTTCTAATGCACCACACAACATCCTCCTAGACCAATACAACTTATCTACAAAATACATCCCCAATTGAAATGATAAAGAGTTGAAAGTCATAAATATTTTACAATTCCAACAAGAACTTTTCTCTTTTATTTTCTTTTTTATTTTTCTTTTTTTTTGTTTTTTTTTCAAAAGAGTTTAGTCAAGGGAAATCCACACCAAACTTTGAATACGAACTCCTTTCTAAACTTTGTACAAAAAGATAAGGTATTTCCTTTTATCAAACAAGATCATACATCCCTTCACCAAACAACCATATCTACTAAAAATATCTGAATACACCTTACTGGTTCCCAATCAAACTTAATACAAAAGAATGAAATGATCCTCTAGTCTTGGCTTAAGAATGAGATAATCATTTGGCCATAGGCTATCATAGGACGTTCAAATCAAGAAAAACGAATATAAGCTCCAAGGGGCTAGCAAGGTATATGATATGCAACAGAGGTGGCTATTTGGTCATTGGGTTCAATAAGTGAAAGACTATCTCAATCATATTGCCTAAATGCATACGTGGAATGTGATCTTGAATGAGAATCAAAGCAAGTTGTAGAGAAATAATATGAAGGAAGAGTCGCACATGAAAGAAACGTGAGACTAAATTGAGAAATAGTCTTAAAAGCTCAAAGCCTCACGAGACATCTACCAAGGTCATCACTAGCTCATTAGTAAACACATGCCAAAGTTCTTGTGAAGAGTTAAGGGGTAATCAACTCGCACTCAACATGTCGTGAAAACATGAAGCTCCTTTTCGAAAATTCAATCTCAAACATTTTTATGCACAGTTGGGCGAATTAAGGGATCAAACTAAACCAAAGAAGTTTACCTAGTCTACAAATATCATCATCAGAGATTTTTTTTCCTTTTTTTTTCATTGTTTCATCATTTTGCTCATTTCATTTTTTTTCTTCAATCATTTTTTTAGTTTTTTTTTGGTGGTTTTTTTAGCATGCTCCAATAACAATGCAAAGAAAAATGCAAACACTATAAAAAGAAACTAATAAAAGAAAAACTAAAATGCAGCCTAGAATGTAAAGAAAACTAAATGCACTTCTCAAATGCTGCTAACCAAATAAAACTAAAACCTACAATAAAAGCTCCAAAAACTATCACAAATAATATATATGATACACGAGCACACCAAACTAAATCAGGCACCAAACGCCAAATATAATGACTAACTCGCGTATGCTTCAGTTACACATTGCCCTTAATGTGTGCGCATAGTAGAAAAAGGGAAGGGGAGTAGCAAAAAGCAATCAGAAAGGAGGTCGGGGAGGTAGATGGGGTGGTTGGCCATAAGAGATATGCCAATTCCACCAGGTCTCTAAACAAGCTCTATAGTCTTGGAAATATTAACTTTGGGTAGCAAGCAAGCCACAGAGCTCGTTGTGGTGCTCTTGGAAAAAATCCCGAAGAGCAGGGTTCTCAAAAGCAACATAAGCTCAAAAGGATACTTGCTTGAATGGACCTAAGGGTGGCTTGTAGGTCGACATAGTCAGTAGGGGTTGGTTGGAAGAAGAGCTAGGTTCGGCTTGACTAGAAGAATAGGGTCAAGAGGGTATGGGTTGAACAACCTCGGCTTCGCCAGGTACCCAATAAAGGTTAGCATGGTGAAGTCAGGTGGTTCAATCAACATTAGGAAGCGGCAAAAACCTATCCCCAGGGTAAATCCAACACAAATGTCCAGCCTTAACTTTACAAAAGTTCATGATCTTAAAAGCAGCTTGATTAAGCGCTCGGACCTAAAGACTCTATCTTCAGTGTTGAGCTGAACACCCAAAAATCTAGCAATAGTTGTTATAATACCACCTATGACTACCTTAACCTTAGTGCTAATAGCAGCACTATACAATTGCCTGGCCAAGAATGACCTAGAGTCAAGCTGGACACCATCAAGTAAACAAGACAAGAAATACAACTCAGACAATCTCGGGACATTCAGAGTATCATTCGTAACAAAGAAACAGCAAGCTAGGATACACTGAGCTACGCGAATGTAAGGATTCCTAATATGAGTGCACTTGCATGAACTAGCACTTTACCTAACACTTCCAGAAAGCAAGCCCGAAAATGCATTTGGGTTGAATTCACAGGGGACTTATTGGTTCGATAAATCCATGCTAGGTGGAAAACTAAATATACTGTTAAAGGTATCTAAGTTCAACTCATATAATTGTCCTTGCAAATAAAATAAAATGTACCTGGCTTGATGGTAAGTGCTTAATATGTATATCATTTTAGGGTCATTCTATTGTATTTTTAGGGGAGTTATGTGCTTAATATCGTAATTTATACTCCTATTCTCGATTTATGCTTAAGGAAGGTTGTTTGATGTGTTGTGTAGGATTTTAGGCCATTTGACCTAGCATTTTACCCTCATTGGAATGTATTATGACTCACGATGGATGCCCTTAAGTTGCTATGCTCGTGGAAGAGAAGAAGAATAGAAGAGTGACGAACCAGCCAGAACCACGGTCTACTCGTGGTGGATGCCACGGACCATGGTGAGCATGAAACAGCTAGCCTATTCGTTTTCCCTCATCGTGTGGCTAAGATTGATTTGATTTTTCGATAAATAGGGCGTCCCTCGGCTGCTGAAAGAGCAATTCCCATCCCAACATCTCCGTACTCCTTTCCTCTTTCAGATTAGCTTAGATTAGACTAGAGAGAGTTCAAAGTAAGTTGAAGGTGAAGATTGCAAGGATTCTAGATCGGGTTTGCAATGACGGTTCGAGCATGCATCGACTGAGTAATTCCTCTCCCTTCTCTTCTCTTTACTCTTTAGATTTTTATGCTTTCAAATTATTGTTGACTTTTATGTTATGTGTTGGATTGTTGATCTTGGAATAGAGTTGAGTTATTGTGATTGAACGGATTCTTGATTTGATCTAAAAGTGTTTTTGATTTGTTGGGTTTATTCTATTGAATCTTAGACATTTAGTTACGAGTAGGAAACCTGATCAATTTCTTTCTTGTTTTAGACATTTGGTGAAAAACTAAAAGGTGATACTAAAATGTTGGAAAACTAAGATTCGACTTAAGTGGGTCTGATCTTGAGAGAGACTCACTGTTTAAGAAACCACGAATTTGATAATCACGTTCCGAATGATCTTAGATTAATCATAAACCCTTGAGAAATGGTTGTTGAATAAATTTAAGAATTTCATTCTGCCTTGAAAGAGGGGTTTGATAATTCGACTATAGTTTTGGAATTATCCATCTAAAGAAGAGGCGCTTGATTAATTCTTGAGTTGAAAAGTTGCTTAGTTTGATTAAATTCCTTGATTGATTATCCATTAGATTAGATAATAGAATAGTTAAGTTTCATTCTCAAATTTGGATTCGCTTAGCTTATCTTAAAGGAATATAAGCCAGTAGTTCAACCTAGCCTCTGCGGGATCGACCTTGATTTGCAACAACACTATCGTATGCTTGCAGGCTTATCACTTGTTATTAGGGCCCTCTATTGGTCTCGATATGAAGTGTACTCAGCAACTCTAAAGTAACGTCGCGGTATGTATGCTCTTTTATTTTAATGAAGTGTCCCACACCACCTCGTGCAAACAACCACCTAATATCATTTAACATTCCTAAATGTGCTAATAACTCCTCATCATAATAGCAAGTTGCCACAATCATGCACTTATTCAAACAATTATATCTAGTAACATGATTAGGATTGGTTAAACAAAGGGGATGAGGAATGTTACCTTGAGCCTGTGCCTTGGTGGAGGTTCAAAAGGTCCGTTGGGTCAGGATGGTGCTTGACTTGATGATTCAACCTCCTTGATACTCCTTTGTCTCTTGGTAGGTGCCATGGGTGTGAAAAGAGAAGAAAAATTGAAACGAATAACCAAAAAAAAATTGAGGAAGAAAAATGAAGAATGTAAGTAGAAAGAAGAAGAATTAGAGAGAGAAGAAGATGATTATGGTGGATAGATAAAGGTGAGATAAGTTTGAAGAAGAAGACGAAGAAAGAGATGAAGTTTGTTAAAGAGAAAGAAAGATTAAGTGAAGAGGAAGAATTTTGAGTAAAAATAGAGTAAAAGTGAGAAAAAATGAGCAAGAATTAGAGGTTTTAGCTATGGTGGGTTTAGAGAGAGAAAATGGAGGTAGAGAGAGAGAAACTCAAGGATAAAGATGAAGAATAGGGAAAATGAGGGGTCACCGTAGTCAAAACCCTTAATGGGGTACGTAGCAGGTCACCACGGTCCGTGGCGTCCACCACGGCCCGACTGTGGTGTCTGCTGACACCAGAATTTTTTGGATTTTCTGGTTTGGCACCCCATGGCCACAGTGCTGGGCTACTTGGCCATGGTGCTAAACTTGTCTTTATCTTCTTTTATCTCTTTCCTGTTTCTTTTTTTTCTTCTTTTCTCTTTTTTTAAAAATGAAAAAATACAAAAAATAATGAAAATCAAAGCTAAAAAAAGAAAAAGCACTTGAGCTACCTCCCAAGAAGCGTTCTTTTAAAGTCAAGAGCATGACCATAATTCTATGCTTGATCGGGATCATTGAGTGTATGGACATTATTTTTATCACGGATCATAAAATCAAATTTCTGTAATCGAAGGCACCATTTCAAAAGCTCCGACTAAAGGTCCTTCATCGTCATCAATTGATGCCATGACGTAGTATCCGCATATAAGATAAACCGCTTATGTAGCCCATCAAACTAGCTACCATCACCTTGTTCAACCCCCAATCAAAATCTACATAAAATCCTTTCACAAGAGGCAAAGAGAAACTAGCTTGAGCAAACCTGCAATACCCACTCATGGTAGACTCGTTAGAAGCATGGACCTCAACCTTAGGTATGCTAAGCGACATAAGCACAGCAAACACCACCTTAACATACCTTTGGTTGAGGTTCTAATCAGAAATCTAGCCAAAGTCAAGAGGATCTTCACAATTCAAGATATCCTCCATGTCAATCTCAGGGGAAGGGGGAAATTCATCTAATATAGAAGAATTAGGAGAAACCACTTTCTCCTCCATATGACAGAACACAGCATAGCACCCTTATACTTCAAATGTTATGCGCCCCTTTCCTACATCAATGTGGCAACCTACCGTAGCCATAAAGGGTCTACCTAGAATAATTTGGGCATCATCGATCTCGATCATATGAACTATGATAAAGTCTTCTGATACGCAAATATCTCCTATTTTGACGAGCACATCTTCTAATGTGGCTATGGATTACGTTTTAGAACCATCTGCTAACTGTCGTAAAAAGGGTGCAGGCTGTAATGGCCCTAAGTGAAGCTTATGAAACAAAGAGTAAGACATTAAACTGACGCTTGCACCTAGATTACGTAAGGCTCTCTTAATTTTCACCTTTCCCACAATACGGGGGATAGAGAAGCTACCTGGGTTAGGAAGCTTAGGTGGAAAAATTGTGGGAATCTCTACATTTTTATTCCTTATGAATGTGGCGGCCTAGTCACCATCACTCCTTACTCTCAACAATGATTATTTTTCTGCCCTCTTTCATTGGTATATCCTCGGGGTCAATAGAGTCCTCTACTTCTTCCTTCAAGCTGACACAACTGCAATGCTCATGAGGGTGAGGTTCGGGCTTGCTAGGAAGTCTATCTGGGGGCGTAGACGAAAATTTAGCTTGTTGGGTAAGCTGGGCCTCCAACATCTTGTTGTGGCTAGTGAGCACATCAATCTTAGAGGCTAATTACTTAATATACTGACCTAGCTTTTGTTGTGCCATAAGCATGCTTTCCATCATATCCTCTAAATTAGACTTTTGGGGTACTTATGGAGGGAAAGAAGGCATTTGAAAACTGAGGGTGGCCTAGCATTTATTGGGGCCATATTTGGAGGGTTTGAATTTAACCTATTTGAAAAATTCTGATGATTTCTCTAACCCAAGTTGTAGGTAATAGAGTAAGGGTCATTGGCTGGTGTCGGGTTTAAGTTTTGGACATAATTGACTTCGCTAGAGTCCTAGGAAAAAGGACTCCCAACTTGACAATTCAAAGTCAGATGTTCAATTGAACCACAAATTTCACATGAGGGAGGGGCACTAGAATTTATAGCATTAACATTCATATGGTCCAACCTTTGAGTCATAGTATCAACTTTAACATAAAGCAAAGTAAGTGCATCAACTTTGACCTTATCTCCAACTCGTTTGGGTTGGCCTCATTCGGTGGACCATTGGAAATTATTGAGTGCCATCTCCTCAATCAAATTATAGGCCTTGTCTTTAGTTTTATTTATCAAAGTTCTTCCTACCGCCATATCAATAGTGGACCTTACAGGTTAGGTCACACCATTATAAAGAGTTTGAATAATCATCCATCGTTGAAGACCATAATGAGGGCATAAACGCAGCAAATCCTTAAACTGCTCTCAAGGCTCATAAAGCGTCTCATCATCCCTTTGAGCGAAGTTCGTAATTTAATTCCTCAAACTTTTCGTGTTACTTCGGGGGGGATAACTTGGCAAGGAAAGCTCTAGTAAGCTCATCCCACTTAGAGATACATCCCAAAGGCAGAGAATGCAGCCAAGCTCTTGCCTTGTCCCTAGTGAGAAGGGAAATAATCACAATCGAATGACACAATTGAGACTCCATTAAGCTTCAATGTGTCGCACACCTCTAAAAAAACCAAGAGGTGTAAGTTCAGGTCTTCTAAAGGAGTGCCTCCAAGTTGCACCATATAAATGAGAGCCAGCTTGAGCTCAAAATTGTTTGCATCAACGTTAGGGTGAGTGATACTTGAGACAATTCCTTGGACTCCAGGGGTAACAAAATCCCTAAGCATCCTCCTTTAGTCACCTCCTCTTCCTGCTATATTTGTTGAACTTCCTCTTGCCTCGCATCTTTGTTGTTCAATCTTTTGCTTCTTCCTCCATATGCGGAAAGTCCTTTCGATATCGGGCTCGAGTTCGTATAGAAATGGATTTGACATAGACGGGGAAGATTCATGCAAGCACTATCACCAATCTAATGCAATCAAACAAGAAAATAAAAATAAAAGACAAAAAAAATAAAATACTTAGTCACTTTCGTAAGACTAACTCAATAGTTAACAAATTGGTCCCCGACAATAGTGCCCGAAAGTTGACCACTGCCCGCAAGCGCATGGGTGTCATAGTATAGATAAAATATCATCCTTAAGGACCAAAGTAATCTATTGAGTTCTTTCTATAAGAAAATGCTAAGCAACAACTTAATTGAGAATTTGATTTAACAACTCTTAATTAACTGATTCTAAATTTAATCAAGAAACGCCTAGGGATTTGTGTAGTTAAGAAGGGGTGTTGGATCAATATGATTAACATGCGCTATTCTCTAATTGGATAATTTCGAGAATTGCAATCTATCAAAAATTTAGTCTATTTTTGCAAAATCAACCAAATTGCCTAAACTAAGCAAAAATTGTTCTTTCAAACTAATTTGTCTTAATCTAAGTTCAATGTTTTTTATTACTCTCTAGACCTCCCAATATGCAAATTTCTCTTTCGAGTCATCGTTATTCTAGATTTTATCAAGCAGTGTAACAATCAAATTTCCCGCTTTAGTTCTTCATTCAATTGTGTCAAGTATGCAAGCATAATTTGGCCAAAATATACTCATAATATGATATTCACTTGATAAAATGAAATCAAACCAACCATGAAACCAAAGCATGATTCTATTGATTATAGTATGATCCAACTACACTTTTGGTAACTAGTAAATCCCTAGACAAGATAAATTGCTCACTCATGATTAAAAATTAAACAACTAGCCAATCAAATTAGCGAAATCTGAGAGGGAAGGGCTTGACAAAGACATCCTTCAACAAAGTCGTCAAACTGCCAACAAAATCAAACGCCTCACTTGAGATTTCTCACTTGCACAAAAAGCAAACTAAAAATCTTAAAAAGAGTAAAATTTGGGAAGGAAATGGACTAATCTATGCTATGCTTTTCTCCTCTTTCAGCTGCTGAGGGACAAGTTTATAAAGAAGAGCATGAGGATTTTCAGCCACATAGCTGAAGGGAAAATGAGGAGGCCACAGTTACACAACTCACCACAGTCCGTGGTAGGCACCATGGTTAGACCGTAGCCTTGGCTGGAACCAAATTTGTTGTTCCTCTCTTGCTCCACGAGCATAACACCTCATGGACATCCATTGGGAGGTCAAAATATACTTAAATGAGGGTCAATTACTGGGTCAAAATGCTCCAAATTCCTGCAAGGATCATCAAACAACCATACCCAATCATAAATCGAGAATAGAAGTATAAATGGTAACTTAAAACACATAATTCTTCTAAAAATGTAGCAAAATGACCCTAAATGATATATATGATAGGCACTTATCATTAGTTTTTTTTAATCAACTAAAAACTAAAATATGTCAAAACAAAACTAAAATGAAGAAATAAACCTAGAAAACTAAATGATAAACCTAAAAATGCAAATTAAACCTAAAAACGCAGACTGTCACACATCCACAACACGTATATATACAACTAAAACAACTTTCCCATGCTTGGACAATGCATTGTCCTTAATGCAACTATAAGACTCTTAAAAGGAGGAGGAGGGGGTGGAAGAGAAGAAGGGTGGGGTTAAGAAATGCGCTAGCCTTGCCAAGTCTCTAAGCATGCCCTAAAGTCTTGAAAATATTTATTGAGGGAGGCAATCACCCCATACAGCTCATCATGGCACTCCTAAACAAAGCCCCGGAGTGAGGCATGCTCAGTTTCTATATAAGCTCATAGAGAAGCTTACTCATCTTGAAGTGACCTAAGGGTAGCATGTAGGTTGGGATAGTCATGAGATAAGGATGGTTGAGAGGAACTAAAAGCCCTAGGGTGAGGAGGTGAAGGAGGTAAGGCAGGTAGCGCGAACTCTTCATCACCGGGCAAAAGGTAGAGATTGGCCGGTTCAGGAGAGAGGTGAGATTAACATTTGGGAGAGGCATAAGCTGATTTCAGTGTAAATCCAACAAATATGCCCACCATCAACTTTAAAAAATTTCATCTGTTCAAAAGTGGCCAAGTTCAACTACTCCGAACTTATGACTCTGTCATTAGGGTTTGGTTCAAGCCTAGCCAACCCAGCAATTGGGGTGATAAGGCCCTCAATGACAATCCTATGTGTAGAAATAATACCTGCACTATACAACTGATTGACCAAGAATAACCAGGGGTCAATCAGATCACCTTCAAGCTTACTATACAAAAAATATAATTTAGATAGATGAGGCACATTGATGCTATCTTCTTGGGCAAACAAATCACAAGCTAGTAAACATTGGATCTCATGAATATAGGGATTTCAAATAAACCATGCCTTGTGAATTACTAGTGTCATACCAATAATCCCCATACAGTTCACGCCAAAAAGCATTCAGATTAAACTCCTTAGGGACATGTTAGTATGGAAGGTCCATACTTGGTTGAAAACCAAATATACTATTGAAGGCACTTAAATTAAGCTCATAAAAGTCCCTATTAAAATAAAAGGAAATGTAGCCCTCTTGAAACTGAAGGTCACTCGTCACCCCAACATGCAATGTGCTTAGAAATTCAAGTGTGAGCTCCCGATAGGTTTGGTCCTTAGTTTCTAAAAAGTACCCCATCTCGCCCCTAGCAAACAACCAACAAATATCATCCAACAATTCTAAATGATTCAACACATCCTTGTCATAATATCAAGTAGTTGCCATAAGTTTACTACTAAAAGTGTTATATCTTGCAATGTGTTCGAGATTAGTTAAACCAAGGGGTCTGGAATGCTACCTCGATTTCTTATGGCAGTTGATGTGCGAGAGCTTCGGGGAGCTCATTGTGGGGCTTGACTTCAAGTCCCATCTTCTGGTACAGTTCTTACCTTTTTCTTTGGTGCTATAATAGTGTAATGTGGATGGAAAAAACTTGAAAAATTAAACTAAAAAGAAAATAAGATGAAAAATGCTAGAGAATTAAAATTTGAGAAAAGGGAAGTGAACGGTGTAGAAATATAGAAGAAAAATGGAATTTGGATGAATAAAAGTGAAAAATTGAGTTGTGAAAGTTGTGGGTATGGAGATGGGATAAAATGGGAGAAAAAGACGGCTTGAAAGTAAAAAATAAAGGGAGATATGGGGTTAAGGTGAAGAAAGAAAGTAAAAAGAGAATAAATTTTGTGGAATTTGGTGAAAAATTGAAGGTTTAAGGTGAAGTGGTCAAGAAGGTTTTAGAGAGAGAATGGCGTGCTTAGAGAGAGTGTGTTGGAGTTTAAGGAAGAATATGAAAAACGTTGGGTCAAAGAGGACTTTGAAAACTCTTGACCGCGGACGCAGGACTCATCACGGACTGTCCGTGGTCAGCTCTGGTTCTAACTCTTTTGTGTTTTTATCTCTTTTGTTTTCTTTTTCTTTTTCTTTAGAGCCTTCACGGACCACGGTGGGTCCATGGGAACTCTAAAAAACCCCCTAAAATTACACAAAATACAATAAAAGGGTATAAAAAGGAAAAAAGTAAAACAAACACTTGGGTTACCTCCCAAGAAGCACACGTTTAAGGTTGGGAGCTTGACCTTTCTTCTATTTCGCTTTGGGTTCAATGAAAATGTAGGCGTCGTTTTTGTTGAGAGCCATGAAATTAAAATCTTTCAACTGAAGGTACCACCTTAGATACTCAGGTTGGAGCTCCTTCTTCATCATCAAATGACACCATAACGTATTATCAGCATACGAGGCAAATAGATAGTGTGCTCTATTAGACAGAGCATCATCATCATGTTCAATCCCAAGATTATAATCTAAATTGACTCCTTCTATAGGAGGTAAAGAAGGAACTACTTGGGTGAACTTGCAATAATCACTCGTAGAAGATTCATTAAAAGCATAGGCCTCAACCTCGGATATGCTAGGTGGTGTAGGAGCAGCAAACTCCACATTAACATAACCTTGGTCGGGATCCTCAGTTAAATCTAATCAGACTCAGAAGGGTCAGGACAACTCCAGCCATCCTCTATTTCAATTTCAGGAGAAAGAGAAAGTACATCAGATAGGGAGGAATTAGGGGGAACAACTTTCTTATCCATAAAACAAATTGTAGCATAACATTCCCCTACTTTAAGTCTTATCCGCCCCCCCCTTTACATCAATAATGCAACCTGAAGTGGGCAAGAAGGGCATACTAAGAATAATTTAGGCATCATCAATCTCAGTCATATCAGTAATGACAAAATCTCCTAACACCCAAAAATCTCCTATTTTTACAGGTGCATCCTCTAATGTAGCATTTCAGAACCATCAGCTAATTAGAGTGAGAAGGGTGGGGGTTGCAATGGTCCTAAATAAGCCTATGAAACATAGAGTTGGGCATCAAACGAACACTTGCATCAAGGTCACATAGGGCTCTCTCAATTTTCATTTTTTCTATGATACTGATAAGTGCTTATCATATATAATATTTGAGGATCATTTTGCTACATTATTAGGAAAATTATATGCTTTAAGTTACCATTTATATTCATATTCTCGATTTCTGCTTGGGTGTGATTGTTTGATGATATTTACCTGAATTGGGACCATTTTGACCCAGTATTTGACCCTCATTTGAGTAAATTTTGGGCCCCCACAGATGCCCATGATATGTTATGCACTTGGAGCAAGAGAAGAGCAGAAAATTTGGTTCCAGCCAAGACCACGGTCAGCCTGTGGTGCCTACCATGGACCGTGGGAAGCTGTATAACTGTGGCCTCTTCATTTTCCTTTAGTTGTGTGGCTGCAAAATGCTCGTGTTCTTCTTTATAAACTCGTCCCTTAGCAGCAGAAAAAGGAAGAATAGCATAGATTGTCGTTTTCCTTCCCCAAATTTTACTCTTTGTGGTTAAGATGTTAGTTTGTTTTTTGTTTTAGTGAGAAATCTTAAGTGAGGAGCTCGGTTTTGTTGGCGGTTTGAAGACTTTGTCAAGGGCTATCATTGTCAAGCTCTTCCTTCTTAGATCTCACTGAATCATTGGTTAGTTGTTTAATTTTTTAATCATGAGTGAGTAGTTTATTTTGTCTTGGGAATTGTTTGTTAATAAAAGTGTAGTTAGATCATGTTATATTCAATAGAATTGTACTTTTGTTTCATGATTGGTTTAATTTTGTTTTGTCAAGTGATTATCATGTTGTGAGTGGATTTTGGCCAAATTTTTCTTGCACCATTGAAACAATTAAATGAAGGACTGAAAGATGAAATTTGGTTGTTAGACTACTTGATAAGACCTAATACAGTGATGGCTCAAAAGACATATTTGCATGTTGGGAGGACAAGAGCGTAATAAAAAATATTAAACTTAGATTAAGACCAATTAGTTTGAAAGAATGACTTTGGTTTAGTTTAAACAATTTGGTTGATTTCAAAAGAATAGACTAAATTTTAGATAGATTGCAATCCCTTGAAATTATCCAATTTGACAAAAGCGCGTGTTAATCATATTAATCCAACACATTTCTTAACTAAATAAATCCCTAGGTGTTTCTCTTTGATTGAATTTAGAATCAGTTGATTAGAAGTTATTAAATTAAAAACTCTCGATTTGGTGATTGCATAGCATTTTCTAATACACAAAGCTTGATAGATCACTTTGGTCCTTTAGAACGATATTTTATCTATACTACGACACCCATGCGCTTGCGGACGTGTCATGTTTTTGGTGCTGCTGCCAAGGACCAATTTATTAACTATTGAGTTAATCTTACGAAAGTGACTAAGTATTTTATTTTATTTTATTTTATTTTATTTTATTTTGTCTTTTATTTTATTTTCTGGTTTGATTGCATTGGTAGCATTGGTGATAGTACTTGCAAGAATCTTCCACATTTATGCAAAGTCCATTTCTATACGAACCTGCCCAAGATCAAGAGGACTTTCTACCTAAGAAAGAAGAAGCAAAAGATTGAAGAACAAAGATGCTAGGCAAGAATAACTTCAACAAATATGGCGGGAAGAGGAGGTGACCAAAGAAGAACCCTTAGGGACTTTGTTACCCCTGGAGTCCAAGGACTTGCCTCAAGCATCGCTCACCCATACGTTGATGCAAATAATTTTGAGCTTAAGCGGACTCTCATTTCCATGGTGCAACAATCCCAGTTTGGAGGCACTCCTTTGGAAGACCTGAATTTGCATATTTCGGTCTTTTTAGAGTTGTGCAACACGTTGAAGCTCAACGGTGTCTCCATCGATGCCATTCAACTACTAGTATTTCCGTTCTCACTAAGGGATAAGGCAAGAGCATGATTGCATTCTTTGCCTTCAGGATGTATCACCATATGGGATGAGCTTACTAGAGTCTTCCTCTCCAAATTCTTCCCACCGAACAAAACAGCAAGTTTGAGGAATCAAATCACCAACTTCACTCAAAGGATGATGAGATGCTCTATGAGGCTTGGGAGTAGTTTAAGGATATGCTACGTTTATACCTCCATCATGATCTTTAATGAAGGATGATTATTTAGGCTTTCTATAATAGTGTGACCTAACCTGTAAGGTCCATTATCGATGCGATGGCAGGAGCAACTTTGATGAATAAAACTGAAGACGAGGCCTATGAGATGGCACTCAACAATTTTCAATGGTCCACCGAACGAGGCCAACCCAAACGGGTTAGAGGTAAGCTTGAAGTTGATGCACTTATTTTGCTTTCTGTTAAAGTTGATGCTATAACTCAAAGGCTGGACCGAATAAATGTTAATGCTGTGAATTCTAGTGGCCTTCCCCCATGTGAAATTTGTGGTTCTATCAAACATGCAACTTTGAATTGTCAAGTTGGGAGTCCGTTTTCCCAAGATTCTAGTGAAGTGAATTACCTCTAAAACTTTGACCGAGATTGGCCAATGACCTTTACTCCAGTACCTACAATCTGGGTTGGAGGAATCATCTGAATTTCTCATATAGGTCTAATTCAAACTTTCTGAATATGCCCCTAATGAATGCTAGATTAC
>NCQV01116773.1:22514-46211 GCA_002740545.1 Lophocereus schottii
GGGGCTAGCAAAGGAATAAACATCTAACATATGAGTAGGCTATTAAGCTATGTGGCTAAAATGACCAAAGAAAGAAATGCCTCTATCATGACATTAAATATGCACATGTTAATGTGGTTTCGAACGAGAATCTAGGAAGCTCTAGAGATGTAACATTGAAGAGTCACACACATGAAAGAAACATGAGACTAAATATAATGATTAGTTCAAGTAGGCCCAAAGTCTCATGGGATGCCTACCAAAGACTCATTAAGCTCGTAAAATGACTCCCATGTGCCAATATCAGTGCTAAGGACCCCAAGCGATAAAATAGTTCTCAATCAAGACAAGGGTCAAAATAAGAAATAGTTATAAAACCTTCACAAATTTTTAGCATCAAAAGGGATTACTCATTAAAAGACACGCAAGCTCATGAAAGCTATTTTTCTTAACAAAAACATCATTGGAGATTATCTCAAACCAATCCACACCATCTCTACATGCAATCCTATATACAAACTTAAATGCAACTAAATGCAAAACATTAATGCAAACAAAAGAAACATAAAACTATATGCTCTAGTATGTATGCAAACTAATAACCAAAATGAAAGACATAGAACTACCCTTCCACCATACTTAGATAAAGTATTATTATTTAAAGAAAAAGAAATAAAAGAGAAAACAAAAGAGAACAATCTCACCAGGTTAGGTGCTGGATACACCTGAGGCAAGGCCTCCTCACAATATAGGCCAAATGGAGCATCAGCCACTCCACCGCAACTTCAAGGCACGACCCGTCAAATTAGTTGCTGTTAAAACATGCAGGAGCCTATCAAACTCCTAAGACCACAATTTAGAAAATGTATGTAAGGTAAGAGTCAATAACCAAAATCACACCAAAGACATTAAGTATCCTCTTAACCTTATCAAAGGCCATAAAAAACTCATAGGAAAGATTAAAGAATGTAGTCCACGTGATTTTCCTGGGCAAGTCCTCTAGGCTTACACAGTAAGGATCAATGGAGGGATCATACCCTCTAAAGTAATCTAGGGTACATAATCATCAACACTCCCACCAAGCATACCAAACACGTTATTCTCATAGTCAAAATCAACATTAAAATCAAAAATCACGGGATTATCAAGAGCTACATAAACATAATTAGGGGAAGGAGAGGGTTGTGAACAAAGAAGGGAAACATAGGAATGATTAAGTGATTAGGGAGGACACTATCCTCAAAACCAAGGCTAGGAGGCTCGTCATGCATAAACACATCATACCTCCAAAGGACTCCTAACTAGATTATACGCCTTCTCTAAAGTATCTTCTAATTCAAAACATGCATCAATAACACTAGATCTAGCAACAATCCCATAAGGCTCACCCACATCAAGCCCAATGCACTGAGCTCAAGGGAAGGATGAATAATGTAAGGATAGGACAACATCAGTGTTGTATATGGGTGATGCAAAATAAGGTTGAGCATAGCATACATAATAAGGACACGAATTTATATCATGATCAGAATAAGTACAGAAATCACACCAAAAAGGAGCATAATAAGATCTGGAGTAAAATGCACAACGATGAAAACATGAATATTTACAAACAAGACTAGCCTTCTTAAATTCAAATGAATCCAAGCAATCCACTAAAGCAAATACCACGCATCATAACCCCAATTCTCTAAGAGAGCACGGGTTTCACTATTAACACTCTCATTAATAATGTCCAAAATTTCCATTTACCCAAACAATAACCACATCAAGCAAGAAAGACATTTAAACGCTTAAAATACCTCCAAAATAATTCATGCTTGAATTTGGAGAAATGAAAAATTGCCATTGTTTTTTTAAAAATTTTTTTCTTTTTAATTTTTTTCTTTTTTTTCCTAAAGAAAAACAAAATGCTTAGTCAAACCAATTAGGAAAAACCCAATATTCGACACCAGTCCCTAGCAACAGTGCCAAAAACTTGGTAGGCCCACAAGCGCACAGTGGCGTTATAGCAAATTAAGGTCGATCCCACAGAGACTATGTTGATTTACAGGGTTATAATCCCTCAAGATATGCTAAACGAATCCAAGTTTGAGAGTTAATAATAAACTATCTAATGTAATGGATAAAAATCAAGCAATTAAACAAATCAAGCAATTTTCCAATCCGAAATATCAAACATGCACTTTTTCCTCTAATGGTTTAACCGAAGCTTCACAACCCCCTTTCAAGGTGAAGTGAAATACCTAAATCAGTCCAATTACCATTTCTCAAGGGCTCTCGATTTACTCAGGTTCGTTAAGCATGCGATTGTCAAATCAATGGTTTCTCAATTGGTGTGACTTTCTGAAGACTCCACACAATCAAGTCAAATCCTAAGATTCCGGTATTAGATTTCACCTTTCATTTCATCACCCAACACCCACAACAAACAAGAAAGTGATCAAGTTTCTCACAAGACAATAAACTTCTTGGATTCAATAAAACAATTCAACAAATTCAAAAGCACCAAATGATATCAACAAAAGATGAAGAAATTAAAAATTATTTGCTTAAATCCAAATGAAAACAATAAAGATAACCAAAATTTTAAACATAGATCTAAATTTAGATAAGAGAAGATAAGAGAAAAGATATGCGCAGTCAAGATCGTGCTTGAACCCTCGTGTAAATTTGGGATGGAATCCTTTCAAATCTTCACTTCAACTCACTTTCTCTCCCTCTAATCTAATATAAATCCTACCTAGATGTAATATGGAGGAAATGGAATGGATGAGGTATGTGTTCTGTGTTTTCTGCTTCAAGAATGGGCCTATTTATAGGGAAACACAACCAACCTCAGCCACAGAATGGGGGAAAACAAACAGGCTAGCGGTTAAGCCTCCACCACGGACCGTGACATTCACCACGAGCAGACTGTGGTGTTGGCTGGAACCCAATTTTCTGCTCTTCTTTCCTTCCACGGGCATAGTGACTTAGTGGTGTCTGTGAATAGTCAAAATACAATCAGTTGGGGTCAAAGCAGGGGCAAAAAGGTCCAAAATATGCAAACTATAGGAAAGAATCATACTCAAGCGTAAAATGAGAAAAAGAGTATAAATTATAACATTAACCACATAGTTCTCCCTAACGCAAAATAACCTTAAAATGATATATACATTAAGTAGTTATCACCCGACCAAAGGTATGTTAAGGTGGAGTTTGCTGCTCCTATGCCGACTAGCATACCAAAGGTTGAGACCCACCCTTCTAATGAGTCTGCTATGAGCGGTTATTACAAGTTTGCTCAAGTTGTTTTCTCTTTGCCCCCTATAGGAGGATTTGATGTAGATTTTGATTTAGGGGTTGAACAAGGTGATAGTAGCCAGTTTGATAGGCTATGTAAGCGGTTGGTTCTATACATTGATAGTGCGTTATGGCATTAGTTGATGGCAACGAAGGACCTTCAACCAGAACTTTTGAGATGGTACCTTCGATTGAAAAAATTCAATTTTGTGGTCAGTGACAAAGCCACTGCCCATACACTTACTGATCCGGACCAGGCATAGAAGTATGGTCAAGCACTTGACCTTAAAAGTGCACTTTTTAGGAGGCAACCCAAGCCCTTTTTCTTTTCTTAGCTTTGATTTTTATTATTTCTTGTAGTTTTTCTAAATTAAAAAAAAACACAAAAGAGAGGAAGAAAAAGAAAAAAATGATATAATTGCTTGGCACCATGGCCAAAAGCCTAGGACCATGGCCATTGAGTGCCAAACTAGGAAATCAAAAAAGTTTTTGGTATCAGCATACACCACTATTAGCACATGGTGAAACTCACGGACCGTGGTGGTCTGCTCCGACCTGCAATCTTCATCTTCATCTTCTACCCTCTCTCTACCTCCCTCTTTCTCTCTCTAAACCCACCATTACTAAACCTTCAAGTCTTCCTCATATCTTCTCATTTTTACTCCTTATTTCAGTCAAAATCCTTCCTCTTCACTTAATCCTTCTCTTTCTTCCATAAATTTCCTCCCAACCGTCTTCTTCTTCATCAAACTCATCTCACCTTCACCCATCCTCTATAACCATCTTCTTCTCTACCTAATACTTCTTTTTTTTAACTTTAATTCTTCATTTTTTTTCCTCAAATTATATTATTTAGGTTTTAGTTTCAATTTTTGTTCTATATTTGCAACTATGGCACCTACCAAGAGACAAAGGAGTGTCAAAGAGATTGGATCAGCAAGTCAAGCACCATCCCGGCCCCCAAGTCGAGCCCAAGCTAACATTCCTCATCCCCTTGATTTAACCAATCCTAATCATGTTGTTAGATATAATTGTTTGAATGAACGCATGATTGTGGCAACTCATTATTATGATTAGGAATTGTTAGTACATTTAGGATTGTTAGATGATATTAGGTGGTTGTTTGCACGGGGTGGTATGGGACATATCGGGACCTTACCTTAAAGTTCCTAAGTACACTCCGTGTCGAGGTCACTAGAGGGCCTCTATGCCAAGCAGAGTACATTTCATTTTATTTGCAAGGATGATTATATGAGTTGAACGTAGGTACCTTCAACAGTACATTCGATTTTTCACCTAGCATGGGTTTATCGAACCGACAAGTCTCCTGGGAATTCAACCCAAATGCCTTTTGGAGCGAGCTTTTGGGGAGTGTTAGGCACAGTACTAGTTCATCCAAGTGTACACATATTAGGAACCTTTGCATTCGGGTAGCTCAGGGTATCTTAACTTACTGTTTCGTTACTCGAGATAATAGTCTAAATGTCTCGAGATTATCTGAGTTTTATTTCTTATCTTGTATATTTTATGTTGTCTAGCTTGATCCCGAGTTGTTCTTAGCTAGGCAATTGTATAGTGCTACTGTCAGCACTAAAGGTAGGATAGTCATAGGAGGTATTGTGACAACCATTGCTAGATTTTTTGGGTATTGAGCCCAACCCTGAAGATAGAATCTCTGGGTTCAAGTGACTTGATCAATCTGTCTTTGAGATTATGAAATTTTATAAATTAAAACTTGGCATTTGTGCTGGATTTCCTTGGGGATCGAGTTCTACTACTTCCTAATGTTGATCGAACTACCTTACTTCAACAGACTAACCTTTGTTGGGTACTTAGCGACATTGAGGTTGTTCAACCTCTACCCCCTCCACCCCCTCATTCTAGTCAAGTCGGACCTAACTCTTCCTCCCACCTGCCCCGTATTGACTATGCTGACCTTCAAGCCACCCTTAGGTCCATCCAGGAGGAGCAAGTATCCCTTTGAGCTTATGTTGCTTCTGAGAACGCCGCTCTTTGAGACTTTGTCCAACACTGCCATGACGAGCTCCGTGGAATGCTTGTTACCAAGACTCAATACTTCCAAGACTATAAGGCTTGTTTGGAGACCTGGCGAAATTGGCATATCTCTTACGGCCAACCATCCTATCCTCTTCCCCCACCTCCTTTTTGATTGCTTCTTGCTACTCCCCTTCTCTTTTTCTACGATGTACACACAATGAGGGCAATGTGTAATTCAAGTATAAGGGAGTTAGTCCTCATATTTGGCGTCTGATGCCTGATTTGGTTAGGTGTGCTTATGTATTGTATATATTATTTGTGGTAGTTTTTAAAGTTTCATTGTAGGTTTTAATTTCATTTGGTTAGAAGCATTTAGAAGTGCATTTAGGTTTTTTTTTTTTGATTGAAATTTTAGTTTTTTTTCTTTTCATAGTTTTTGCATTATTTTTCCTTTGCATTGTTATTAGGAGTATGCAATAAAAAAAACAAAAACAAATATTAAATTAAATTGAAAAAATTTTGGCAAAAAAAAATCCTCTGGTAATGATCTTTGTAGACTAGGTAGACTTCTTTGGTTTAGTTCGATTCTTTGCTTTGGCCAATTGTGTAAAACAATATTTGAGAATGAGTTCGCAAAAATGAGCTTCATGTTTTGACCATATGTTGAGTGCGAGTTGATTACCCCATGACTCTTTAGATGAATTTTGGCATGTGTTTACTAATGAGCTAGTTATGACCCAGGTGGATGTCCTGTGAGGCTTTGAGCTTTTAAAGACTATTTATCAATTTAGCCTCGTGTTTCTTTCATGTAGGACTATTCCTTGACATCATCTGTCTAGATCTGGCTCTGATTCACATTCAATATCACATTTTGTGTATGCATTTAGGCAATATAATTAAGGCATTTTTTTTTGACTTGTTAAACTCATTAACCAAATAGCCACCTTTGTTGCGTATTATATCCCTTACTAGTCTCTTTGAGCTTACATATGCTTTTCTTAATTTGGACCTCCTACTATAGCCTATGGCCAAATGATTATCTCACCCTTAAGCCAAGACTAGATGAGCATTTCATTCTTTTGCATCGAGTTTAATTGGGAACTGGTAAGGTGTATTGAGATCTTTTTAGTAGATTTGGTTGTTTGGTTAAGGAATGTGTTGTTGTTTGATAAAAGGAAATCCCTTATCTTTTTGTACAAAGATTAGAGAAGAGTTGAGATTCAAGATTTGGTATGGATTTCCCTTAGCTAACTCTTTCCCAAAAAAAAAAAACCAAAAAAAAAGTAGCACAAAAACAGGAAAAAAAAGAGAATAACAAAAAGAGTGTTAGCCTTATTTGGGATTGTAAAATGTCTATGACTTTCAACTCTTTGTCTCTTCAATTTGGGGATGTATTTTGTCAATGAATTGTTTTGGTCGGGAGAGGATGTTGTATGATGGATTGGAAACATTTAGCTCTTAGTCTATGGCTTCTAACTCTACATCTTCAAAACATTTATTTCCCTCTTACTTTTACCCATGGCCCCATTATAACCTTATGAAAGTCCTCATGATTGTCCAGTGTATTTGCATTTTAGTGATGGTGAATTAGAGAGCCTTGTCAATCTTATGGTAGATTTGTGTCTACGGAATGAGAATTAAAGGAACCTTCATATATTTTCAAACACATGAGTGATGAGTGCCACATGACTATAGTGAGGTTCTATTAGCACTACTGGCTTCATTTGTTTCATATGTTAAATGATTCCATTTGATAATTTAGGGGGTTTTATTCAAATTTGACATTTTGGTTTATCAAGTGGTTTTTAAAAATTTCATTCTTTAGTCTGTTTGCTAAATGATTTTTGCACCTTTATAGGCTAACTTTGGATTGGCTTTGCCATAAAATGCTACCAATGTCTATCCTGAGGAGGCTTAGTATAATTTTTGGTCTTCGCATTACTTACGGATAAGTAATAGTTTAAGCATAAGGGGGTTTGATAAGTGCTTATCATATATATCATTTTAGGGTTATTCTGCTATATTTTTAGGAGAATTATGTGCTTTAAACTACCGTTTATACTCCTATTCTCGATTTCTGCTTGGGCATAGTTGTTTGATGATATTTGCTGGAATTCGAACCATTTTGACGCAGCATTTGACCCTCATTTGAGTATATTTTGACCCCGATGGATGCCCTTGAGATGTTATGCCCATAGAGTAAGAGAAAAGCAGAAAATGTGGTTCCAGACCATGTTCAGCTCATGGTGCCTGCCACGGACCGTGGTAAGCTGTGTAACCGTGGTCTCTTCATTTTTCATCGGATGTGTGGCTGAAAATGCTCGTGTTCTTCTTTATAAACTCGTCTCTTAGCAGCCAAAAGAGGAAGCATAGCATAGGTTGTCATTTTCCTTCCTAAAATTTTACTCTTTATAGTTAGGATTTTAGTTTGATTTTTGTTTTAGTGAGAAATCTTGAGGGAGCAGTTCGGTTTTGTTGGCAATTTGAAGACTTCATTGAAGGCTATCATTGTCAAGCCCTTCACTCTTAGATCGCGCTAAATCATTGGTTAGTTGTTTAATTTTTTTAATCATGAGTGAGTAGTTTATTTTATCTAGGGATTTGTTTGTTAAAGGAAGTGTAGTTGGATCATGTTATATTCAATAGAATTGTGCTTTTGTTTCATGATTGGTTAGATTATGTTTTATCAAATTATTATCATGTTGTGAGTGGATTTTAGCCAAATTTTGCTTGCACGCTTGAAACAATTGAATGAATGACTAAAAGGTGAAATTTGATTATTAGACTACTTGATAAGACCTAATATAGTGATGATGCGAAAGAGAGATTTGCATGTTGGCAGGACGAGAGAGTAGTAAAAAATATTGAACTTAGATTAAGACTAATTAGCTTGAAAGAACGACTTTGGTTTAGTTTAAGAAATTTGGTTAATTTCAAAAGAATAGACTAAATTCTATATACTTTGCAATAACTGAAAATTATCCAATTAGATAAAAGCACATGTTAATCATATTGATCCAACTCCTTTCTTGACTAAATAAATCCCTAGGCATTTCTCCTTGATTGAATTTAGAATCAGTTAATTAGATATTACTAAATCAAGAACCCTCGATTTGATAATTGCTTAGTATTTTTTAATAGGCAAAGCTTGATAGATTACTTTGGTCCCCGAGGACGATATTTTATCTGTACTACAATACTCGTGCACTTGCTAATGTGTCAGACACCGGGGATAGTAAAGCTACCTGGGTTAGAAAGATTAGGTGGAAAGACTGCGGGAATCTCAATGCTATCATCTTTTATAAAAGTTATGGGCTTGCCACCATCATTTCTCTCCTTACTCTCGGCCATGATCACTTCTCTACCCTCCTCAAATGGTATGTCCTCAGGATCCTCTACCCTTTCTTTCAAGGTAACACAATTACAAGGCTCACGGGGGTTAAATTCGAATTTCCTAGGTAGTCTACCTGAAGGTGTAAATGGAGACGTAGCTTGTTGAGCTATTTGGGCTTCCAATATCTTATTGTGAGTAGTAGGCACCTCAACCTTAGACGCCAATTACTTAACGGACTCATCTTGCTTTTGTTGAGCCAAAAGTATATTCTTCATCATATACTCTAAGTTGGATTTTTAAGGTGCTTGTTAAGGATAGGACGGTCTTTGAAATCTAAGGGGTGGCCTAAAATTCATTCCACGAACGAGTGGGGCATTAGACTTGTAAGAGAGATTCGGGTGATTTCTCCAACCTGGACTATATGTGCTAGAGAAAGGGTCATTTGATGGTTTATGGTTGTAGTTGTTCACATAATTAACCTGGTCACTTATATCTTGCGCAAAAGGACTAGCCACTTGACAATGCAATCAAATGATCAACTTATGCACATGTATCACATGATGGGGAAGGTGTAGTACGCGCATTCTTTATTCTTATGTCATGCTGACTGTCTCACCTTATGGCATTATAAAATCGTATTTTAGTGACTACATGAGTTAAATTATTATTGATATGCTTGTGTGAGTGATAATTTTATTAAAAAGAATATTATTATTGCTATTATTGTTATTGGTTTGAAAATTTTCCAATGATTTTAATAGCATTAATGAGAATTATTAACAGATACTAAATCGGGTGGGAACCCGAATACGACTGGATTGTCATTCTTAGAATTAGTTTCGCTGATTATTAAATCGAACCTAGTATAACTGGGAATGATTAATCGATGGGAGATTACATTATCGATTTGGGTTTAGAATACGAGGTACGAGATTGGACTAGCGGTGTTAGTTGTTGGGCAAGCTTTAAACAAAAAAAGGGAAAAGAGGCGAGTATTTTTTTCTAAGAAAAAGCCAGACCTGCCTCGCTTCTTCTTCTTCTTCTTCCTCGCGTGAAGCCCCGAGCACCAACCCTCTTTCTCCTTCTCTCCACGGAGCCACAAGCACTGAAATTCCATTGATTTTTACTCAATCTCACCCACAATTCCTCTCATCCCACCTTCACAACATCAAACAAAGCTAATTACTGAGTGTTTTAGGCGAAATCAGTGCAAGACCATCATGTTTGTGGTCTGTTCAGGTAGCGATTTAAAGCACCAAATGCATGCCCAAGCTTGGCCATGCAACCCAGTCTTTAGCCACTTCAATCCTTCTATAAATTGGAAGCAAATTTACAGCACCAAACATCCATTAAAATCTCGAGTCAGTACGCCAAGTTTGGTTGGTTTTAAGGTATGATTCGTGAAGTCTGAGCAGTCAAAATCCAAGTTTTTCCAACACACAAAGTCGAGTCTGAAAGCCCTTACAATAGGTCCTTAGCTTGAATTCGAGGTGGGTGGTTCTCTGCTCCTAAATTATTACTAGTTTCCAATAAATTTTACTAATTATAGTTAGTTTATGTTTGAATTTGAGTTAATAGTCAGTAATTAGAGAAATTAGAAGTTGAATTGGCTAAATAAGATGATAATGCTGACTTAGGAGACTTGCATGTTGAGTTGGTACATGGCATTACTAACTGATTAGTTTGAAGAATTAGGGAACAAGCAAAATGATGTCATAAAGTTACCATTGGTTTAGTTTAAGTATGCCTAAATTCTATTTAAAGGTTGCATGTGAATGTTATGGCCATAGGATGCTAACTGGGTGATTGAGGTAATTGTAGAGCATATTGAATTATGTCTAAAGGTTATTACTAGATCAATTTGCTTATGTCTGTATTCTATTTTGTGGTGATTACATAAAAATGCTACGCCTATAGATGTTGGTTTGTGAACTAAACGACTAAATTGTTGTGACACTGAACCGAGTTTGGTAGTAGGATGGCTTGAGGTGAAACTATTGAGTGATTCGAGGTTCTTGTGGTCAATGTTGTGTGAGGAGGAAGCCTGCATTTGATACTAACTACAATCGTGTTCATTACGCGGTTTATGAAATATTAAAGTAGATTCTGCTGAAACTGTTCTTGCGAAGTGTTACGAATGTGCTACTAGTGAACCCTCTCCCCCTTGAAATTGCTAAATGATGTTATGTGATTGATTTGTGAACTTAAGAATCTTCAAAAGGGTCGTTAAATTCATGTTTTCATAATTTCGAATGTTTCTAAACGTTCATCAGTTGCCCGCTAGTTTGTTAAGATGTTTGTGGCCTAAAAAGATCCTAAATCGTCGAAGTACTCAATAAATGACCCAACTGAATAGTCAATAGGTATACGAGCTTTAAAAGCGAACTAATAGCGAGTTCAAAAATGTTCTAAGGCGTTGGTTTGTTTATATCTCCTCCTTGTGTTTAAAAGGGATTTAAACGAACTAAAAGGGGGCAACTAAAGGTGTTAATTACGAAGCTTAGTTTGAATTATATGCTAGCGGATTACTTCAAGTTTTGAATTGCGAGTTAATAAGCTCACTATAGTTTTGAGAGACTTTTCATGTTGAAATTGAAAGAACCATAAACTAATAGTAGGGTTATAGGCTATTTTGCTAGGTAAGCATGGTTTTAACTAAGTAAGCAACTATTAAAGAGAAATGATTCGTGATTCACTTGAAGGTGAAACTTACTGTTTGAGACAGTGGCTTCTTTTTGTGATCTATGAGGGTTTAATATGATTGTAATGGCTAAGATAAGTGCTTGAGTGGACAGATAATTAGGGAGTAGACTCAGTTTACAAGAACCCTAATGCCTAAGGAGATAAACCCAAAAGTGGGAACCCTAGAAGACTCTAACGAGAGTAACGGTCCAATTTATATTATGCCCCAGGAATAATTGATGCGTGAGTGACAGCCTCGCATAGGGCGAGTGACAATCTTCCCTAATTAGCACGTTATGAGATCATATGCCTAAAAGAGAAGATATTTTCCTGATAAATGAGAAAATGATTTGAATTACTACCAATGTGGGCATTTTAGGAACTTTTAGACAGTAATTAAGCCCTAAAGAGGCTAGCTTGAATTGTAAACTATTCTTTAAAGAGGCTAACTTGATTTGTAATCTATTCTTTAAAGAGGCTAGGTTGATTCGTAAACTATTCCTTAAAGTGGTTAGTATGAAGCCCAGGTTAATGATTCTTCATTGGAAGCATTGATTGCCAAATATGATAGTAACATGTAAATGTTATGTGTCTAATATCTATTATTATTACCTGCAAGTGGTTTTGGTTTTAAGGAGTCAGGAAATACTCACTGAGTGTGTGTATCCCATTACTATTTTCCGTTTTTCCCAGGTCTTCAATGTGACAGGTAAAAGTCAACTAACATACGCCAAGTTGTAATATTCCCCTGCTTTGTAAAGGCTGTCATGTGTGCACATATAGAGGTAGACGTATGAGTTAAACGATGCATTATAATATATCCCTAGAGTTGTAAATGTACGTAAGCAAAGTACTCTAGTTCATGTAATGCATATTATTTAGAAGTTGCTCTGTATGGCCATGTGACCAGCCATTTGACCAGCCAATTGTCTTTTTAGTTGAAGTTAGTTGTAATTCGGGATGTAAACTCAGTACTCCGGATGTGTGATCCATCGAGTTGTATTTTTTTATTTCCCTCTTTATCATTGAACTTTAATGTTTGGCACACTCTGGACGAGTGACCTGTAGAGTTGTAGACTCCGACGTGTGGCCATTAAGCTTATTTTTATGTACTTTTATACTTCTACTTAATGTAGAGATTTATTGTAAGGCTTTTAGCATGGAAAATGATCAGCTTTCACGCGAAACTCTGTTTGTTTTGCCAAAAAAATTAAGTAGGATTTAAAAAAAAACATTAACACCACTAGCCCTAGGGTTAGGTGTATTACAGATGGTATCAGAGCAAGGTCTTACGATCATAGGCCGAAACTTCAGTCTTGCATTTCATATAGTTATCTAGGAATGTGTTTATAATGACGTGGTATATGACGTGCTATTGTGTACAAGTGTCGTTTTGGTATGAATGTTGTTGCGTTTAGCTAGCTATGTGTAGCTTGACTAAGCTGATTGATTGAGTAAATGCACCATTTGCTATAGTATAGGCCGAATGACTTGTATTCTCGTAGATGAGCTAAGTGTTAGCTCAATAATGATTGTTTTATGCACGCACCTTGGAGATTTAAATTGAAAGTTTAAAGTACGTTTGGTTTGAATTCAAATGATTTGAAAAGCCTTAACTCCAAGCTCATTTTTGCCCCTAAGGTACAATTTGTTCCTCAAGCCCCACAATGGAGTTAGTAGACACACTCAACTGTTGGTAGGGAAGGAGCTAGAAGAAGTTAAACTACTCTCCTTTTGAAACCTAGAGACTTTGAAAGTTAAGGTCCTTCTTAAACAGCGAGTTAAGGTTTTTCTTTCACGTTAGAAACCCTTTCTAATTATATAATCAGGCCTTACTATTGCGTCTAAGGACTTGCATTTGCTTTACAATGATGTGCAAGATTTGTTCTATGAGCATACGTTTCTATGTGTAACTAGATGTTTCAATACTTACATGCCAAATGCATATTTTACTCGATTGTTAATGATAAGTTGTTAATAAGTGAATAAAACATACATTTCTTGACTAAAGGTTCTTTTAGACGATGCCCCTCTTTATGTGAATACTCAATTGCTAAAGGAATTAAGTGAGAACTTCACATGCACGCATGTTAATATGGGTGATTATGATAAAGTCTTGTTGATTGTTGCCTAAGTGTTATTCCAAGCCTCTCTTATAATGCCATTAATACTTAGATGAGGCTATAATCTGGATTGTCATTCACATAGAGAGTCTTCCTTACTTCCCAGCATATAACCACTTACTTAGAAGTCAACTAAGTGTTATGCTCATCGAAACGTGGAATGCTATTCTTTATCATAGGATTGATAGCGTCTTGACTATACCAACCTCAACACACCCAGAACGGAGATAAAAGGGAGAACCTGATAGACTTTGGAATTAGATACCATATGCATCACCTCGATACCTCCTGGGGCAACGATCTACACCCTCTCAACATCTTCTTAAGCTTTAACACCAAGTGCAGGCAACAATGCCCCATAATAGGAGGTAGAAGCTTCCCTTCCATACTAAGTGTACCTCAGACCTCCACAGTTACCTTATGAGACAAATGTGTTGCAAAATCTCAACGTATATCTGTAAGCCCATTAACACCATTGTTAGTTGATTGATGGCTAACTCCAAATAATTTCGACAAACCTCAAGCACACCCTCGATCCTAGGTTTTAAATGAGGGCTGCACTCGTGTATACTAATCTAGATATCCTTCCATAGGACACTCCCACAAACCTATGTGTTTTAATGCATAAGCATAACATTATGCACAATGTAAAGGTCATGGAAGCCCATATAGTTACTTAGGTTCATCATGCATGGTCATTTAGGTGTCCTATGAACAAATTTTTAATAAATGCACATCTTTGTGTTTGCTTAACTTGAGTTTGGTTCGACATGTGACTTAATTATCTAAATCATTTAACGTTTGTAATTTATAGCATGGTATGACCTCTGAGTAGTTATTTGCATTCCATGAATTCCTTGATCTCATGTTATAGCTGAAAAACGACATACACACATACTTAAATCATGATGGGACGACCATAGGAACTTGCATTTGCATAGTCTTGACCATTTATCCTATGTTTGATCGGATGCCATACTAGCATACCATGCTTATAGTTGAATTCTCGATTCTACACTCATCAGAGAAGTTGGGTTAGACAATGATTGACATAGATCATATAGGTCCAAGGATGTGATGTGATTAAGCTGCCATGTACTACACCTTATGTGATGACTTTCATGTATTGCATGGTAGTTTTTGTGGAAAGACCTTAGAATTGTACCTTCATTGGGTGTTATGTTTGTTAATGTTGTTGTTTAGTTATATTAAGGTTATCCTAAAGTTGTCCTACATAGATGTTTCCACTATAGACTTTCTAGTTGCTGTGTTATCATACTATCAATCTTTGATGTTAGACATCACAATTGTATACCTAGGTGCTTGTTATGAGACTTGTAAGGGGAATGATAATGCGCTGGTGTACTCATAGTCGTATCAAAATATATGCTGATAATCGAGTTATGAGATATGTGTGCTAATGTGATTAATAGAAATACATGAGTCTAGTATCACATTTCATATTTCCATGATTCAAAAATAACCAGTTCTAAATGAGACTCAAAGGTAAAACATCATGTTAGCTAGAACATAAGCACAATACTTGATGCACGAACTTGGCATTAAATCTAGCATCACCAAGAAAACACCTCCTTATTTTCCCCAGTCAGCTAATGTGCAGAGTTCCTTGTACCTTTCCACCATTGGATACATGTCTATGAGCATAACCCTTTACTCGTACGAATCTATGACCTAGGAGACGATCAATTCCAAATAAGAACCCTAGGGAAAGTCTCCCCATCATCAAAACTCACGATTATCTTGTCTACTTGTCTTTTAACCATGCAGATGAGTTAGAAATCACCCACTTTGCTAAGTATAACTATCGAGTTATTTATGTAGGAGCTCCAAACAAATACTTAGTGGACTTCTTTCGTACCAGGAACTACAAGTTTCATGGTGGCAATACCCAATTGAAATCACCCTATCTTGGTAGTTGAACTTCCATGGAATGATAGTTAACTATACAAAGGCATTGTTAGGCATGCGAACCATTTATAAAACCTATCGTAACCAAGAAACCATGTATCTACCTCCCTTAAATGACTTATGTTTGGACCTATGTTGGATTTTTACCACCCATCAACTTACATTCTTGCCATAGCATTTTCCTTTCAAATTGTTCCTATTGACATGTAATGCTGGTTTATGTTGCTTATAATTCTTAATCCTTAGTGTGCTCTGTTGTTAACCTTACATAATGTAAATGTGATCTCGAGTGCTACTTTAAGTTTTATTATTGTCAATGTGACATTATATGATGTCTCTACTACTTTAGTGTGATGTAGTAGCTTCCTAGTTAATTGATTTAACTTTAGAGTGATTTAATATCTTCATACCTTCGAATGAACCTCACTAAGTTAACTCCCTTTATACGACTTTAACATATCCTGTCTAAGTTGCCATAAATGAAATACCTAAAGATTAACTGGGATTGATAAGCCAACATAGGAACGTCGGCTGCATGTGTTCTCCTTTTGTAAATTGCTTGCTATGTACATATTAGAAGAATTCATGTTGCATATGATTCCTAGACTTAAGAATGCTGAGTTGTTGATTCTATGCGATGCCGTTGTACTAAAGTGATGCTATGTGATGCTATATGATGTCTTTATTACTCTAATGTGTTATAGGATCCCCAGGTTAACTGTTTGATCCTAAAAGTGACTTGAATTCATGTTTTAGAATGAAACTACCTATGTATGACGCAAAGATGTCATGGCCCAATTTTCATACGTTTAGATGTCGATTCATAACAATGCATATACATAGAGTTGTTGCTTAATATGTGGATTGAGTTTAGATAATTGAAAGTCTACGTTCCTTTTTAAAACAAGCTTAATATGGTTTTCCACTCCAACTCATTTGCCCCTCTTCTATGTAACTGGCCTCGGTGCCTAAATAGAGTGAGTAGCTGCTCGAAGAGAGTTGGCAAGGAGGAGACTGAACACCATAAACCTCTTTTTTGGTTTCAATTAATTGTAAAACGAGAATTTGGATTTTAGTACAATTTGTGCAGATTGTTTCAAGTGTGTGCACATCTTAGGCATGATTGAATTGAGCTTTGGAATTTTAAGGACGAAATTCTTTTAAGGGAGGAAGAATATACTACCCGCGTTCTGCATTCTTTCGTTACGCTGACTGTAAGGCCTTATAGCATTATAAAATCGTTTTAGTAACTATATAACTTAAATTATTATCTATGTGCTTGTGTGAGCAATAATTTTGTTAAAAAGAATATTATTGTTGCTATTATTATTTTTATTAGCCTGAAAATTTTTCAATGATTTCAATAGCGTTAATAAGAATTATTAACGGATACTAAATTAAGTTGAAACCTAAATACGACTGGATTGTCAACCTTAGAATAAGTTTTGTTGATTATTAAATCAAACCTTGATTTGATCGGGAATGATTAATCGAAGAAAGATAGCATTATCGAGTTGGGTTTAGAATATGAGGTACGAGATTGGACTAAGGTGTTTGTTGTTTGGCAAGCTTTAAACAAAAAAGAAAAGGAAGAGAGGGGGTTAATTTTGTCTAAGAAAATGCCATACCTATCTGGCTTCTTCTTTTTCTTCCTCACGTGAAGCCCCAAGCACCAACCCTCTTTCTCCTTCTCTCCATAAACGCAGCCATAAGCACTGAAATTCCATCGATTTTTACCCAACCCAACTCGTAATTCCTCTCATCCCACCTCCCCAACCTCAAACAATCTGATTACTGAGTCTTCTAGGCGAAATCAGTGCAAGGCCATCACGTTTATGGTCTGTTCGAATAGCGATTTGAGGCACCGAACACGTGCCTAAGCTTGACCATGCAACCCAGTCTTTAGCCACTTCAATCCTTCTATAAATTGGGAGTGAATTCGCAGCACCAAACATCCACCACAATCTCGAGTCAGTAGGCCACGTTTAGATGATTTTAGGGTCTGATTCACGAAGTCTAGGGGGTGGCTGTAGCAAGGAGTCGAAATCCGGGTTTTTCCAGCACCCAAAGTCAAGCTAAAAAGCCCTTAGAATAGGTCCTTAGCTTGGATTCGAGGTGGTTATCTCTCTCCTCTTAAATTATTACTAATTTCCAATGAATTTTACTTATTATAGTTAGTCTATGTTTGAATTTAAGTTAATAATTAGTAATTGGAGAAATTAGAAGCGAAATTGGGTAAATATGATGATGATGCTAATTTAGGAGTCTTGTATGTTGAGTTGGCACATGGCATTACTAACCGATCAATTTGAGGAATTGTGGAACAAGCAAAATTATGTCATAAAGTTACTGTTGGTTCAATTTTAGCGTGCATAAATACTGTCTGGAGGTTGCATGCGCATGTTATGCCCATTGGATGCTAACTGGGCAATTGAGGCAATTGTATAGCAATTTGAGTTATGTCTAAAGGTTATTACTAGATCAGTTTGGCTATGTTTGTATTCTAGTTTGTGGTAATTACATAAAAATGCTACGTCTATGGATATTGGTTTGTGAACTAAATGTTTAATTATTGTGATATTGAACAGAGTTTGGTAGTTGGATGACTTGAGCTGAAACTATTGAGTGATTCAAGGTTCTTGTGGTCGGTGTTGTGTGAGGAAGGAACCAGGATTTCATTTAACTACAATTGTGTGGATTGCGAGGTTTATGAAATATTAAAGCAGATTCTGCTGAAACTATTCCTGTAAAGTGTTACGAATGTGCTACTAGTGAACCCTCTCCCCCTTGAAATGGTTAAATGATGTTATGTGATTGATTTATGAACTTAAGAATCTTCAAAAGGGTCGTTAAAATCATGTTTTCATAATTTCGAATGTTTCTAAAGGTTCATCAGTTACCCGCTAGTTGTTAAGATCTTTGTGGCCTAAAAATATCCTAAATCGTCGAACTACTCAGTGAATGACCCAACTGAATAGTCGATAGGTCTAGGAAGTTTAAAAGCGAACTAGTAGTGAGTTCGAAAATGTTTTAAGGTGTTGATTTGTTTTTATCTCCTCCTTGTGTTTAAAAGGGATTTAAACGAATTGAAAAAGGGGCAACTGAAGGTGTTAATTATGAAACTTAGTTTGAATTATATGCTAACCGATTACTTTAAGTTTCGAATTGCGAGTTAATAAACTCACTATGATTTTTAGAGACTTCTCATGTTGAAAATGAAAGAACCATGAAGCAACAGTAGGATTATGGGCTATTTTCTAGACAAGCATGGTTTTAACTAAGTAAGGAACTATTAAAGAGGAATGGTTCGTGATTCACTTAAAGGTGAAACTTACTGTTTGAGGCAGTGACTTCTTTTTATGATCTATGAGGGTTTAATATGATTTTAATGGCTAAGATAAGTGCTGGAGTGGACAAATGATTAGGGAGTAGACTCGATTTGCAGGAACCCTAATGCCTAGGGAGATAAACCTAGAAGTGGGCACCCTAGAAGACTCTGATATAAGGCGAGTGACGATCTTCTCTAATTAGCACGTTATGAGATCTTATGCCTAAAAGAGAAGATATTTTCCTGATAAATGAGAAAATGATTTGAATTACTACCAATGTGGGTGTTCTTGGAACTTTTAGAAAGTAATTGAGCCCTAAAGAGGCTTGCTTGAATTGTAACCTATTCTTTAAAGAGGCTAGCTTGATTTGTAATCGATTCTTTAAAGAGGCTAGCTTGATTTGTAATCGATTCCTTAATGTGGCTATCTTGAATTATAAACTATTCTTTGAAGAGGCTAGCTTGATTTGCAATATATTCTTTAAGAAGGCTAGCTTGTTCTTAAACTAATGTTTAAAGAGGTAGCTTGAATTGTAAACTATTATTTAAAGATGCTAGATTGATTTTTAATCTATTCTTTAAAGAGGCTAGCTTGATTCGTAAACTACTCTTTAAAGATGCTAGTTGATTTCAAAGTATGCTTTAAGAGGCTAATCTGGTTTGTAAATCATTCTTTGATTACAACATGAGTCACTACGATTTCAAAATGCTTATTTGAATGCACTTTACTTATCCCTGTGCTTTCTTGCTTATCCTTGTTGGTTGCTTACATATGTGCCTAATTGCTTGATTATTAGGGAAGTCCAGCTATTAAGGTCTAGAAGCGAGCTTAAGTGGCTAGTATAAAGCCCATGGTTGATGATTCTTCTTTGCAGACATTAATTGCCTAATATGATAGTAACATATAAAAGTTGTGTGTCTACTATATATTATTATTGTTTGCAAATGGTTTTGGTTTTAAGGAGTCGGGAAATACTCACTGAGCATGTAGTTGCTCATCCCATTACTATTTTCCCTCTTTCCCAGGTCTTTAATGTGACAAGTAGAAGTCGACTTACATATGCCAAGTATAGAAGAAAGTATAGAAATAGCATCCAATTCTATCTTAACTCCAACTGCTTGGGTTGGGCTCTCTCAGGTGACCATTCGGAATTGTTAAGGGTCGTCTCTTTTATAAGATTGTATGCTTCATCTTCAGTTTTGTTCATAAGGGTACCTCCTGCTGCCACATCAATAGTAGAGCTTAATGATTAGGTGACTACATTATAAAATGTTTGCACAATAATCCATCTTTGAAATGGTAAGGGCATAATCGTAAAAGATCATTGAATCGCTCGCAGGCTTTATAAAGAGTCTCATCTTCCTTTTGAGAGAAGGTAGTAATTTGATTCCGTAGACTTGCCATCTTATTTAGAGGAAAGAACTTGGCAAGAAAGACTTTTGTAAGCTCATCCGATGTCGTTATGCATCCTGGAGGCAACGCGTGTGCTTGAGCATATCACCCATGCCTGAACGACCGAGACATGTAAGTTTGGATCTTCTAACAGGGTGCCTTCGAACTGAGATTGTTGTACCATGGATAGAGCTGGGTAATGTGTCGTGTCGGGTCGGGTTCGTGTTCATGTTCGTGTCGAACTTAAACGAGTTGAAAACCCCCCAACCTAAAGTCAAAAAATCCCAACCTGTACAGTTTAATAATTAAACGGGTTGATCTGAACCTAACCCATTTAAGTAAACGGATAAAACGGGTTAGATTCGGGCTGCCCGTTTAGCCACCAACCTATTTAAGTGAAGCATAATATTCAAACCAAAAAATCATTTTTCCACACAAATACACAATATTATACACTTTCTAGCTGCAAAATGACAGCAAACTTACACCACACCAACCCACGATGGTGCATCACTGATCACCCAAATGCAGAAGCATAATCCAGCAGAATAGACTCAACAAGCAGTCAAGCAACAGTGTAACACCAACTTAGTTTTTACAGACTAGGAACTACAAATAAGAAGCAACTACTAAAAGTCACAAATTACTTCAATTACAAACCCAGAACAAGCTAAACTAGCTGAAATTATGACCAAAAACCAGCAACAAGCCATAACCAACTGACCAAGTCTATTAAACAGAACATAACCTACTTATCTAACCCAGATTTTTGCTCAACTCCACCACCAGCCTCACTCTTGGATGCAAATGAAGTTCCTCCTTCATCACTTAGGTTCATGCTCATTACATCCCCACACAAATCATTCAAATTGTGTTCCATCGCCACACGTGATGATTCAAATGTGAAAAGACAACAAGGGGAAAAAAACAAAATCAGCTATACAATCAACTCACGAACCAAATATACAAAACCAGAAACACAATGAACAATGACTACAAATTAGAAAGAAGCATAACCTTCTTGACCATATAGCCAATCCCTTAGGCAAATCATCTAAACATATTATCATCTAAACCCTAAAATCAACTTTAAAATCAACTCCACAAATTAATCATTGGACATATCATCATCTAAATAGATCACTGGACATAACATCATCATCTAAAGCAAAGTCGCAAACCCAAAAATCATAAAAATTGAATATAAACCCTAAAATCAACTCATTAAATCACTGGACATATCATCATCTAAATATATGAACTCCACAGATTAATCACTACCCATATCCGTTTTACAATCCCTAAAAACATATAAAAAAACATAGATAGGGAACTTCAGAATTCAAAATAACAGGTACCATTCAGAATTGAAATAGAGTTTTGTGATGCAAGTACAGTTCAGAATTCATATTACATCTAGTTCAAAAATATGAAACTAACTCAAGAAAAGTACACGGCCGATAGATCAACACAACAAACTGAAAGTTCAAGAGGAAGGTTGTGTTATGTGCTGATTTAGTTAAAAAATGCAAAAAAAATTCTAAAAAATTTGTATAACCATGAGATTAAGAGAGAAAAGAAAGACATATGGACATACCCATACTCAGTGAACTGAAAGTTTCGATCTTGTTGTAAGAAGATGAACTTGGCGAATTCAGCCTTCAGTACTGAAAATCAAAGAGAAAATTAGTGTTGAGTTTAGATCTTATTCAAAAGATCGAAAGGAACTCTTAAATCCATAGAGATTTGAGCAAAAAAACTCACCGGCGGTAGAAATACAGCAATGTGCCAGCGAACTGAGAAGAAAAGATCAAATTCGTAGCAGAGGGGCTGAGAAACTGAGGAACATGTGAGGGATGAGGATACGAGACTGAGAGAATTGAGAAGAATTGAGGAGGAGGTTTAGGGTTAAGACCGGTGGAGACTCGAGACCGAGAGAATGAGGGCTGAGAGTCTGAGAGTGAGCTAGGTTTAGGGTTGAGAGAGAGTTCTAGAATTAAGAGAGTTTATATAGTCAGGGGCAAGTGGGCAGCCGGGCATTAGGGTTTTCAGACTTAAAACCCAAAATTTTTTTATTTTTTTGTTTTGAAGCTTAGCAGGGAATTGATTTTTGAACTCCAAAATTTTAAATGCTCCCCCCCAAAAGTCCAATTGCCCAAAGCCCACTATTCAATTCCCATTAAAAACATAAGCAGTAAACGGTAAATAAATAAATGGTAAACGGGTTGACCTATTTAACCCGTTTAATTTAAACGGGTTAAATAGGTTTTTTTCGCGTCGCGATTTTTAACCTGAACCTAACCCATTAATCAAACGAGTTTATCATATTAACCCATTTAATTAAAGGGGTTCAAACTTCATACCCAGACCCGCTTAACTTCGTGTTGGGTTCGGGTCGGTAATCGTGTCGGGTCAGTTTTTCTCAGGGTAAAGGAGTAAAACTCAAGGCTAAAGCAATTTTTCACCAATGGCAGGAATATGAGGTAACAAAAAAAGGACAATCCGGGATTTTGTTACCCCAAGAGTCCAAGTCCAAGGCATTTTCTCAAGCATCACTCGGCCAAACGTAGAAGAGAACAACTTTAAGCTCAAATCCCCCTATATCCATGGGGTGACTTAGAATCTTGGGGTAACAAAATCCCAGAGTGTCCTTTTTTGTCACCTCCTATTCCTGCCATTGGTGAAAAATTGCTTTAGTCTTGAGTCTTTGTTCCTTTATCCTTAATTTCTTATTTTTAGAGCAAAAAGTATTTTCGATTTCTGGATCGAATTCAAATGGAAAGGGACTTCGCATATAAAGGAAAAATCTGCAAAATAGGTAACAAAACCACAACACAAATAAAAAATATAAGGAAAATAATAATAACATGCTTAGTCAATTTCCAAGGGCTAACTCAGTATCCACAAATTTGGTCCCCGACAACAGCACCAAAAACTTGATTGTTACTACTATGACCGCAAGAGCAGAGGTGTTGTAGTTTAGTAGAGATATCGTTTCCATGAAGACCAATTGTAATATATTTAGTTTTATCCTTTAAAAGTGCTAAGCAGGCAATTTTGATGAAGAGGTTGAATAACACTATAACTTAATTAAAGAATTTAATCAATTCAAAACATTAAGGAATTGTTTACCTTGTAAAGATGTGGATTAATGCAACATATTATGTACTTGAACTATTATGGGGGATTGGAAGGGTTGCAATCGCATCTAAAATTTAATCTTTTTTTAAAACAAACTGAATTACCTAAACTAATGAGTCATTCCTTCAAATGCCCTTGTTTAACCTAACTTATAGACCTTTGTTCGCTAAAAGTCCTCTTAACAAGCGAATCTCTTTAAAGTATTGCTAAATCAAGTCCTATCTCGTTAACCAATTAGCAAGCTTCACCTTTCAGTGCTTCACTTAACTAAATAGAATTAGCAAATGAATTAGCCCAAAATGCAATCGCAACAATTACACACACAAGATAGAATTCAACCAATCCTAATCATGAACAAGAATAACTAAATGAAGATAAAAGATTCCAATATCAATACTTGGCTAAAAATCCCTAGATTGAGAAAACTACTAACACATATTCAAATCAACAAAACTAAATAGAGTTTTGAGAGAACAAAATTTAGAACAATTGGAGATCCTTCAAG
>NCQV01116773.1:54313-68719 GCA_002740545.1 Lophocereus schottii
TTCTTGATAGAAAATCAACAACATTACCTTCCCCGCTCTGCTTCTCCTTTCATGCATCCCCAACCTCAGAGAGACTCCCATCCAACCTCACATTCAACCTCCCCTCAGAATTGTACAAACCCCTTGCTGTGAATTTCGCACGAAAGCAAAGCGGCCATCGCGTTTCCGGTCAGTTCTAGCAAGGGTTTGGGGCAACGGACGATGAGCTGGGGGTCGAGACGACGGTGGCGCACTAGCAGGTCGGGCACCGACCGAGCCTCGCGACACCACGAGAGAGAGAGAGAGAGAGAGAGAGAGAGATGGCGTGAAAGAGTGAGGGAGCAAAAAGGGGATTTGAGACTGGTACGACCCAGGCCGGCGGCCGTCGTGGCTGAGGCCGGTGACCGGTGACGGTTAAGGATGGTTCTGGTGACCACCAGAATAGTACGAACAACAGCCGAATCAAGCTTAGGGCATACTGATTCGGGTCAGTGTTGGGCAACGAATTAGGAGACCAATTTCTGAGCTCTTGAACATCGAAATTCAGCCCCAAAAACCCTTAGAACGGGTCTTTAGTTTTGCAATCCAGGTGGGTGTTTCTCACATCCTAAGTATTAGTAGTTTCGAAATCATTTTAATCCTCAAGTTGCGATTCATGTTAAGTTTCACTAGTTGTGCCCAAAAATGGCTTCGAATCGTTCAACTTAGTTTAGTTGATTAATACTTGAAAGTAGCTTTGAATCGATACATGTTTATTTAGTTAATTCATGCCTGAATAATAGCTTCGAAATGATATGTGAGCATTTAGAATCAATGCCTGAATAGTTAGTTGATTCATGCCCTTAGTAGCTTTGAATTAACATGTTAACACTTCGAATCGATGCTCGTATAGTAGTTAATCCATGCCGGAATATTAGCTTCGAAATATCATATGAACACATGAAATCGATGCCTGTCAACATAGTTAAATTATGCTTAAATGGCTCCATTAGGCTTGAATAGTAACTTCGATGATACGAATGCCTTGAATTGTATTATATTTAAATGACTTAAATAGGTTCAAATAGTAACATTAGCATAATAAACGAATGCCTTGAATCGTATCACGCTTAAATGGCTCAATTAAATTTGAATAGTAACTTCGATGTAATAAACAAATGCCTTAATTCGTATTATGTTTAAGTGGTTTATTTAGATTCGAATAATGACTTCAGCGTAATAAACGAACATCTGGAATCGTTTGATTAGGCTTGAAATGTAACTTCGAAATAATAAATGAACGCCTCGAGTTGATACTTATGCTTATGAAATAGCTTTGGAAATAACATTTGAATGACGAACTGAGTATGTTTACGCCCCTTAACCGCAATACAAGAATATAATCGTGTTTCATGCTTAGTTAGTTTAACTTAGCTTACTAAATGTCCGTTTCAAGTTAATGTCGTATGAATGTCTATATATACGTGTGTGTACGGTTATAACCGTTGGTTGTAGCGCACTGGTAATTGTTAATCGTTTGTTTGGTAAGTTAAGCATTGGTAAGTTGCGTAAGTTTATGTATCGCTTTTCAGTATATCATAGTGATTAGGATACTAGATTGTGAAATTGAAACCGAGATGGTAGTTGGATGGTTTGAGGTAGAACTGTGAGCAGTTCGAGGACCTGTGGTCGGTTGCTATGTGAGGAGGGAGTCTAGGTTGTGATTACCGCAATCGTGTGGATTGTGAGGTCGTGTGTGCCTCATTGTGTTGTTGAAATGATTATGAAGTACTTGAATGTATTATGCGCAAATTGCTCCCCTTTTATGTTATTAAGATGCATTATGCGTGTAAAGGTGTTGTTTTGAATAAGGATATTTTTCGTGTTTTAAAAGAATAGTAGCCATGACTATTAGCAATCAGTGGCCTATTTTAGCTATACGAACTTCGTTTTCGGAGTGAACTCGCTTGAACGGGAGAATCCCTAAAGAATTTGATTAAAAATAAAGTGCGATGTATGAAAAAGGATTTGGCTGTGAGAGGCAGCAAAATTATTAGCCGTTATAGCCCATACGCTTTCAATTGGCTAAGATAATGTGCTTCGGATAATATGTTATAAATGATGTTAGCCTAGGGGATAAGTCCTGGTACTAAGAGATCCTAGAAGACCCTGACGAGGGTAATGGCCCGATATGTTATATCTAGTCGTCCCGGGAGTAAAAGCTTAAGCGTGAGTAGTAAGTCTCACTATGGGGTTGAGAACAGATCTCATCCAATCAGCACCCTGTAATGATCTTATGCCAGATGTATTTTCCTAATAAGCAAAGAAATGCAGTTGGCATTTTGCCATTTTAAGTATTTCAGAAGAAAGAAAGTTTCAAGGGCCACTAAGAGGCCAGTTCAATGAAATGTGAAAAGTTTATAAGGGTCATTATGTGACCAATATGAAGTGAGCCTTAAAGAGGCTAAGAAAAGAGTTTTTATGGGCCTCAAAAGGCTAAGCAAAGTGTTTTCAAGAAAAGAAGGAAAGTTTTCTGTGCATATTCTGTGCTTTTCTTATGAATGAAATGTGAATGAGATTTCAAGTAAGGCAAGTCAAGTGTTTTCACAAAAAGAAAGAAAGACACATGTGCATATTCCCAGTATAACTTATGAATGAGATGCTAAGTAGGACACGATTATGAAAAGAAAGCCTTATGAGCATATTTCATGCATATCCTATGAATGATATTTGAATGAGACTTGAAATTGGTGTGTGCCTTATACATATCGTATGAATGAAATGCCAAGAATAGTATGATTATGAAAAGAGATAATCTTGTGTGCACATCATATGAGTGAGGTTTCATACATAATTTAAATAGAATGCTAAGAAGTTATGTTTTGAAAAAGAAAGATCCTTATGCTTAGCCCGCGATGCTTGCTTACGTGCTTAACTGCTTGTTAGTAAAGGAACTTAGTCATTTGGGATCTAGAAATATGTTTGAGTGGTTAAAATGAAGCTTATGGTTAGTGATCCTTCTAGAAGGGTTTTATGAATGCCTAATATGATGGTAAAGTATGAATACATGATATGTGACTATTAAAGGTATTATTGCCTGCAACGGTTTTGGTTTTAAGGAGGTCAGGGGACACTCACTGAGCGTGTGGTTGCTCATCCCACTACTCTTTCTCCTTTTTCCTCCAGGTTTTCTTTGTGACAGGAAGAAGTTGAGTTAGCTATGTCAAGATGGAGTCTATTCTCGCTTACAAGGTGTTATGTGTGCCAACTTACATCTTTAATGAAGTCATATAGAGTATTCTTAGTTTGTAAACGTTTGTAAACAATTATTCTAGTTCATATAATGCATACGGTATGAAGGTCACTCTGTATGACCGTATGAGCCAACCATCTAATTAGTTAGATGACTTCTTGATTAAAGTTAGTTATGTTTTTGGATGTAAACTCCAACACTTCGGTTGTGTGAACCGCTGAGTTGTATCTTTCATTTCTTCTTCATTAATGAACTATTCTATTTGGTGTACTCCGAACGAGTGGTTCGTTGAGTTATGAACTCCGACGTGTAGCCGTTAAGCTTCTTTTAAATGTGTTACACTTTCGTTGATTTGCAGGGGTTTATTGTAAGGCTTTTAACCTGGAAGCGGTCAGTTTTTAGGGGAAATCTTGTCCGTTTCGCCCCAGAATTTGAAGTAAGAAGTTAAGAAAACATAGCTCCTGGCTCTAGGGGCTGGGGGTGTTACAATTGATGGTATCAGAGCAAAGGTCCTGCAACCATAGGCCGTGACCTGAGTCTTGCATTTGATATAGTTGCCTAGGAACACTTTGTGGTTATATGACATATGCCTACTTTGTGTGCACATGTGCCTTATAGTATGGCCATTTGCGACTTATGTGAGGCTCGAGTAGGTTGATTGAGTGAAAGTGGTGAGTTGGGCGTTAGTATAGGAATCAATTAGCCCTTCCCCACCTCGAGGTGAAGTTGTGAGTGCTCCATTGGTATAATATGTTCCTAATGTGCTAATTGACTTCACTGATTGACTTTTAGGTGATCCGGTTGAGCCAATCAGATGTATGTGAGTCATGTGTTAGAATGTGAACCCAATTAACCTGTACATCCTTGTGTGAGCTAAGTGATGATTCGATTAGTAAATGTTCTCTTCGTATGCTTTGATAGGATAATCGATAGTTAAAGCACGTTGATTTAGACTAGAGCAATTGAAAATCTTTTTCTAAGCTCATCTTTGCCCCTAAAGTACAATTCGCTCCTCGGGCCCCGTAATGGAGTGAGCAGACGTACTCAAAGGTTGGTAGAGAAGAAGCTCAAAATAGATAAGCTATTTTTCGCTTTTGAAATTTAAGGTTTTGAAATGTTAATGTTCTTTTGACTGCCGAGCTCCATTTTTACATTACACTGAAGGACTTGCATCCCTTTTGCAATGATGAATGAGTTTAGGCTCGTAAGTACATACCCTTGTGTCATACGTGTCGAGATTGACGGTTATGATTGATAATCCTACTAAATGATGCCTTACTGTTGCGAATTTTGAATCACCTTAGTAGAATTAGGAGATATTTTCGTATGCAAATGCTAGCGGGAGGACCTTGTTGAACATTGCATAAGTATGCCTGTTATTCCCTTCCTTGCCATTGTTACCTAAACCGTACATTACTTGCTTTCTCCCAAAACAGACTGTGATTCGTAATGTGCGGTGGTAATGTTTTGGTTAGATGACATACCTAGAAAGCACAAGCGAGAAAGAACCTAGTAGACTTTGGAATTGTACGTAGTAAACAATCCCTACTTAAGCAAGCAACCTGCATAGCATGTCCCTTAGGATTGCTTAGGGACAAGTGTGTGTCTCGTAAGACCATTAATGTCGGCCATACTCAACAATCATAGTCGTTGGTCGCCGACCTCTCCTAAATTTGGATGAGTTTTATGACGAACCGTT
Organism: Lophocereus schottii; assembly: GCA_002740545.1. Taxonomy (NCBI): domain Eukaryota; kingdom Viridiplantae; phylum Streptophyta; class Magnoliopsida; order Caryophyllales; family Cactaceae; genus Lophocereus; species Lophocereus schottii. The sequence continues at coordinate 59,224 of NCQV01116773.1, forward strand.
GACCGCATAGTGCAAATGGGGATTACACACGTCTAGGTGTTCTTTCTATGTGAGATCCTCGTGAGTCTACATGCCTTAAAAGAATTATTACGGTGTCACGTGCTGTGTGAGATCATAGAACTATCTATAGATAGAATTGTTGAATATGGATGAACTGTTGAGTACACGAGCACTCTTAATGCCTGTTTTGGGCCTGTATAGGATGCAACTGAGTTGGGCGCCCAGTCTAGCATGTGTGACTTACTGTGTGATATGATTTTGGCGTGTTGCTTGTATTACATGACTCCTATTGCTTCCTATTATAGTTTGAATGACCGCATGCATTAGCACAGTGACATGCCCTTTATACACTGAAATATGGAGTAACTCTGTGGGTTATACCTGAATTCAAGTGTGACATTGTTGCGAACATGTGTATGGCTCGTGTGTGTTGTCATTTATTAATGTTATGTGATGCTACGGGATGCCTATGTGATTCCCTTGCTACTTTAATGTGTTACAGGAGCCTCCAAGTTAACCGTTGTAATCCTAAAAGTGTCTTGAATTCATGTTTTAGAATGAGACTACTAGTATATGACCTTAAGATATCATTGTTCCAGTTGTCATGTCTTTAGATGCCCACTTATGGATGCATATACATAGAATTATTGCTTGCCATGCGAACTAAGTCTGGACATTCGAAGGTCTATGTTCATTTTTTTTTAAAAAAAAAGCCCAATATGGTTTTCCATGCCAACTCAGTTGCCCCTCTTCAGTGCGATTTGCCCTCAGCGCCTAGATAGATTGAGTAGACGCTTGAAGAGGATTGGCAAGGAGGAGACTGGATACCATAAACCTTTTTTCTTTTGATTTAAAAGAAGTAGTGATTGCAAAATGAAACCTTCTGGAAACCTACCGCATGGATCCTAGTTGTGTGCGTACATTCTAGGAAAGACCAAACTTAGTTTTAGAATTTCGAGGACGAAATTCTTTTAAGGGGGAAGAATGCAAGACCCGCCTTCTTTTTTTTAAGCTAACTTGACAATCTTACCCTTTTACGTTGCAAAATCGTATTTTTGATTAACTATACGAGTTAAATTATTACTTATGCGCTCATGTGAACGATAATTTTATTAAAAAAAAAAGAATTATTATTGCTATTACCAATTTATAAGTTAATTCTTGCTATTTTTTCCCTTAAATTACATCGATAGTTTAGTCGTTGTTCGATTTATTTAGTCGTTTCCCGAACGCGAGTAGGTTGTTCACTTTCGAATTAGCTTCGGTGTTCAATAAATCAAACCTAGATATATTTGGGAATGAATAATCGATGAAGGCATGTGTTATCGATTTGGGGTTTAGAATAAGAAGTACAAGATTGGACTAGCCATTTTAATTGACGGAGCAATTGACTAATGGACAAAAAAAAGGGAGAGGACGGGCATTTTCGTAAAAAGGGCGCCTGCCCTTTTCTTCCTCCTCTCCACCCGACGCCCCCCTCTTTCTTCTTCATCTCCTTTTCTTCTTGATAGAAAATCAGCACCATTACCTTTCCCTCTCTGCTTCTCCTTCCATGCATCCCTAACCTCAGAGAGACTCCCATCCAACCTCACCTTCAACCTCCCCTCAGAATCGCACAAACCCCTTGCTGCGAATTTCGGACGCAAGCAGAGCGGCCATTGCGTTTCCGGTCAGTTTTAGCAAGGGTTTGGAGCAACGGACGACGAGCTGGGGGCCGAGACGACGGTGGCCCACTGGCAGGTCGGGGCCCCGCGACACGATGAGGGGGGGAGAGAGAGAGAGAGAGAGAGATGGAGCGAAAGAGTGAGGGGGCGAAAAGGGGATTCGAGACTAGCACGACCCACGCCGACGACCGTCGTGGCTGAGGCCGGTGACCGGTGGCGGTTAAGGATGGTTCCGGTGAGCACCAGAATAGTACGAACAATAGCCGAACCAAGCTTGGGGCATAATGATTCGGGTGAGTGTTACGCAGCGAATTAGGAGACCAATTTTTGAGTTCTTGAACATCGAAACTCAGCCCCAAAAGCCCTTAAAATAGGTCCTTAGCTTGCAGTCCAGGTGGGTGTTTCTCACCTCATAAGTATTAGTAGTTTCGAAATCATTTTAATCATTAAGTTGCGATGCATGTTAAGTTTCGCTAGTTGTGCCTGAAAATGACTTCGAATCGTTAAACGTTAGTTTAGTTGATTACTACATGAAAGTAGCTTTGAATCGATACATGTTTATTTAGTTAATTCATGCCTGAACAATAGCTTCGAAATGACATGTAAGCATTTAGCATCAATGCCTGAATAGTTAGTTGATTCGCGCCTAAGTAGTAGCTTTGAATTAACATGTTAACACTTCGAATCGATGCTCGTATAGTAGTTAATCCATGCCGGAATATTAGCTTTGAAATATCATATGAACACTTGAAATCGATGCCTGTCTACATAGTTAAATTATGCTTAAATGGCTTGATTAGGATTGAAACGTAACTTCGAAACAATAAATGAACGCCTCAAATTGATACTTGTCTATTTAGTTAAACTATGCTTATGAAATAGCTTTGGAAATAACATTTGAATGACGAACTGAGCATGTTTATGCTCCTTAACTGCAATACATGAATGTAATTGTGTTTCATGCTTAGTTAGTTTAACTTAGCTTACTAAACATCCATTTCAAGTTAAGGCCGTATGAATGTCTATGTGTGTGTGTGTGTGTGCGCGCGCGCGCGCGTGTGTGGGTGTGTGGTTATAACTGTTGGTTGCAGCGCACTGTTAATTGTTAATCGTTTGTTCGGTAAGTTAAGCATTGGTAAGTTGCGTTATGTATCGCTTTGCAGTATATCATAATGATTAGGATACTAGATTGTGAAATTGAAACCGAGATGGAAGTTGGATGGTTTGAGATAGAATTGTGAGCCGTTCGAGGACCTATGGTCAGTTGCTATGTGAGGAGGGAGTCTGGATTGTGATTACCGCAATCGTGTGGATTGCGAGGCCGTGTGTGGCTCATTATGTTGTTGAAATGATTATGAAGCGCTTGAATGTATTATGTGCAAATCGCTCCCCTTTTATGTTATTAATATGCATTATGCGTGTAAAGGTGTTGTCTTGAAAAAGGATGTTTCTCGTGCTTCAAAACAATAGTAGTCATGACTATTAGCAATCAATGGTCTATTTTAGCTATACGAACTTCGTCTTGGGAGTGAACTCACTTAAACAGAGGAATCCCAAAAGAATTTGATAAAAAAGAAAGTGCGATGTATGAAAAAGGATTTGGCTATGAGAGGCAGCAAAATTATTAGCCGTTATGGTCCATACGCTTTCAATTCGCTAAGATAATGTGATTCCGACAATATATTATGAATGATGTTAGCTTAGGGGGTAAGTCCTAGTACTAGGAGACCCTAGAAGACCCTGACGAGGGTAATGGCCCGATATATTATATGTAGTCGTCCCGAAAGTAAGAGCTTAAGCGTGAACGTTATGTCATACTATGGGGTTGAGAATAGATCTCACCCAATCAGCACCCTGTAATGATCTTATGCCATATGTATTTTCCTAATAAGTAAAGAAAAATAGTTGGCATTTCGCCATTCTAAGTATTTTAGAAGAAAAGAAAGCTTTAAAGGCCATTAAGAGGCCAGTTGAATGAAATGTGAAAAGTTTATAAGGGTCATTATGCGACCAATGCAAAAGAGATTTCCTTTAATGAAAATGAGCCTTAAAGAGGCTAAGAAAAAAGTTTTTATGGGCCTCAAGAGGCTAAGCAAAGTGTTTTCAAGAAAGGAAGGAAAGTTTTCTGTGCATATTCTGTGCTTTTCTTATGAATGAAATGTGAATGAGATTTCAAGTAAGGTAAGTCAAGTGTTTTCATAAAAAGAAAGAAAGACACATGCGTATATTCCCAGTATAACTTATGAATGAGATGCTAAGTAGGATACAATTAGGAAAAGAAAGCCTTATGAGTATATTTCATACATACCCTATGAATGAGATTTGAATGAGACTTGAAATTTATGCGTGCCTTACGCACATCGTGTGAATGAAATGCCAAGAATAGTATGATTATGAAAAGAGATAACCTTGTGTGCACATCATATGAATGAGTTTTCATGCATAGTTTATATGGAATGCTAAGAAGTTATGTTTTGAAAAAGAAAGATTCTTATGCTTAGCCCTCGATGGTTGCTTACGTGCTTAACTACTTGTTAGTAAAGGAACTTAGTCATTTGGGACCTAGAAATATGTTTGGGTGGTTAAAATGAAGTATATGGTTGGTGACCTTCTATAAGGGCTTTATGAATGGCTAATATGATAGTAAAGTATGAATACGTGATATATGACCATTAAAAATATTATTGTCTGCAACGGTTTTGGTTTTAAGGGAGTCGGGGGACACACACTGAACGTGTGATTGCTCATCCCACTACTCTTTCCCCTTTTCCCCCCAGGTTTTCTTTTTGACAGGAAGTAGTTGAGTTAGCTATGTTAAGATGGAGTCTATTCTCGCTTACAAGGTGTCATGTGTGCCTACTTACATCTTTAATGAAGTCATGTAGAGTATTCTTAATTCGTAAATGTTTGTAAACAATTATTCTAGTTCATATAATACATATGGTATGAAGGTCGCTCAGTATGGCTGTATGAGCTAACCATTTAATTAGTTAGATGTCTTCTTGGTCAAAGTTAGTTATATTTTGGGATGTAAATCCTAATACTCCGGTTGTGTGAACTGTTGAGTCGTATCTTTCATTTCTTCTTCATTAAGAACTATTCTATTTGATGTACTTCGAGCAAGTGGCTCGTTGCGTTATGAACTCCGGCGTGTAGTCGTTGAGCTTCTTTTAAATGTGTTGCGCTTCCGTTGATTTACAGGGGTTTATTATAAGGCTTTTAGCTTGAAAAAGATCAGTTTTTAGGGGAAACGCTGTCCGTTTCGCCCCAGAATTTTAAGTAAGAAGTTAAGAAAACGTAACGCACCTGGCACTAGGGGCTAGGGGTGTTACATCAGACCACCCATATAGTGCCAAGTAGCACACCGTAAGGCACTGAACTACCGTCATAGGATTCACTATAGTAATTCCATTTCATACTGATTCAACCCAAAGATATACTAAGTTGCAAATGGCATTCCCGCAATAGGTTTTAAACATCACTATACTCAATATCATGTATGTTAATACACCTCAATGAAACTCTCAAATGTTGGAGCAAAATGGACAGAGTTCTACCTAAAAACTAGCTAAAACTCAAGCTTAAAGCCTTACAATAGGTACTTAATATGAAAAATCACACTTTAATAGCTCAATCGCCACCCGCCAGAGTTCAATAACTCAACAAGCCACACGCCTGAAGTACATAATTGCAAAAGCTAAACAAATGATAGAATTGAAGCATACATTACACTCCCCAAGTAAACGAAAGCATGCCTCGCTATCAGGTCACCCAGTTTTTCTAATGGTTGAGTCTCAGGGTATTATCGAATAATTGAGTCACCCAAATGGAAATAGTTCCTCATTATATGGCCATACATACGTACTTATAATCAGTTGCTCATTCAGCTGGTCCAACATAACTCATGAACACCTTGTCGATCACAGTGGCCCTTAAAACCTTAGCTCTCATATGACAACTATAACGCCCCTAAAATGCTAATGACTTCATTTATGGAAAACTGCAGCAAAAGACTTAATGATTGAATATGCTACCGCCATCCCAGATAGCACAAGGCTAACTGGGACTACTCATTACTGCCAACTCATGATCATAAACACAAGAAACATCAAACTTAAAATACTCCAAGTTAAAAACCACAGTGGTCTAACTTCAATATCATCAACATATTCATACAAATGGCCATCCTGCACTCCACATTAAACATGTACATTGAGAATAAACTCGTCTTGTCCTTGAGGTTGTACCCAACCTTCATGCTATGCTTAATCCAGTGTAAGTAACTGATAACTTCGTAAGGGGCTTGCTAAATGGAAGTATATGACGCTTCATCACCTAAAATAGAAAACAGGAAAACATTTTGAGAAATGTGAGCTAAAGCTCAGCACATGCATCCCAATATGGGTAAATGAACATTAAAACCTTGCTGGCGGGTACCCGCTTTTGCAATTCATTTATTTCGCAATAATAATGAAAACGAAAATAATATAAAACTGAATTGCTCATTATTGTCTGGATGTGAACCCGTTGCAATGATATGATCTATACATAGGTGTGCACCTGTCAATCTGATCAAGACTTGGCCTAAAGCTGCGCAAGTGAATGATAGGGTGATGCCCTATAGATGGTGACTGACCGGGTCAAATGAAAAATCACTGTATAAACGAATTCATTGATAAACTTATTAAGAGTTGTAACTTGATAAGTATATTTTGTTTTATGAAGATACAGACAAAGGATGTACCTTGAGTCTTTAAAAATGTCATCTGACTTGATAAATATGTTTTAACTTAATAACACTTACGCATTACAGTGTTTTTCCATAAACATCCATAACAGTGTTGATAATGTTCTCAAGGAAGTTCTTAATGTGTAACACATTCAAATTATGGCGGAGCAGTTGGTATTGCCAATAAGGCAACTCCCAAAATATGCTCTTCCTCGTCCAGTTGTGCTTATTTTCCTTAAATCCTGGTATATACTTATCATTGGGTAATCTTCCACCTCGGCATAAAGTTCTTCTCCAAATAGTCGGCGAAGAAGACCCCCTGTAATAGTTCTGCGTTTCCTAAATGCTATTCTATTTCTTCTGAATGCATGATTCCTTAGCAAAAAACACCGATGACAGTCAAACCATGAGAATTTACCTCCATTTCTCAATCTCAAAGCCTTTTGTTGTTTCATACATACGGGACATGCCAATTGGCCATTAGTACTTCACCCAGACAACATTCCATATGCAGAAAAATCATTGATGGTCCACATAAGTGCATCCTTCATCTGAAATGTATGCCCCTTAGAAATGTCATAAGTCTCAACTCCAACATCCCACAACTCTTTCTACTCATCAACAAGAGGTTGTAATTATACATCTATCTTGTTCTTGGGATTTTTGGGCCCAGGGATTACACAAGTCAAGAACATAAACGGTGTGGTCATACACATTTCAGGGCGGAGGTTATATGGTGTAACAACCACCGGCCAAATGGAGTATGATCTTAAAGACAATGTGTAATCCATCAGCACATAAGCCAAGCCTCACATTTCGAGGCTCTGCAGCAAATTCAGGGTACTTGGTATCGAAATGTTTCCATGCTGCCCCATCTGATGGATGATATAAAACATCGTCCCAACGTCGATGTTCATAATACCGTCTCATGTGCTCTGCACTACTTAATGCGTACAGTATCTGCAGTCGAGGTTTTAACGACAAATAATGCATCCTTGAGTATGGCAATGGATTCTGATTCCTTTTGTGTGATCTTTGCCTCTTCCATCTTGAATGCCCACAAAACTTGCACGCATCCATGTTTGCGTCCTCCTTATAAAATAGCATACAATCTTTCCGACAACAATTAATTTGGACCACATCGTTGCCGAGATCTTTAACAACCTTCTTCGTTTGCCCATAGTTATTTGGCACGCGGTTGTTAGGGGGACACATCTCTTTCATTAATTGAACAACTTTATTGAAACAATTTTGAGGCATATTATAATCAGATTTAATACTCAATAGTCTCACCGCAGCAGGTAGCTCACCGTGGGTGGAGCAACCGTCATATAAGGGTTGTTGAGCACCTTGAACCATATTATAAATGGTTCTCGACAAGTGCTTGACCCCTCTTCCCTTACATTTTGATTTGCTATTATAGCATCATCAACCATGTCTTCAATCCGATCTACATAGGATTTAGAGTAGTCATTATTAACATGACTTGAACCTCCAACATCCAAAAATTCACTATTTGAATACCCAGAACCATATTCCTGAGATTCTATTTCCCCATGACTTACCCAAAACCAATGACCTTGCGCAAAACCCTTATACATAAGTTGCATCTTGACCTCATCAGATGTCAAGTACACCCTATTTCTACATTTCACACAAGGATATCTATATTTTCCCCCATTCAGAAACTCCGTCTGTGTACGTGCAAATTGATCGAATTGGTTTACTCCATCTAGAAATTCTTACGTATAACCACTACGATCAGGTAATAATCTATTATACATCCACCTACGATATGGAGGACCATTCATATTCTGTTCAAATAACAATAACCACATAAGGTATTTGCTAAGAATTAATTTTAATCAAAATTATAATAATTACATAAGTTACGCAATTATATATTATATATGACTACTTTACAATTCCCACATGCACCCAAAAGAAAACTTACGAAAAAAATACTTATATTCCCACAAATATCACAAAACTAATAATTCATACATATCTAGTTCACCGCTTTATTCCACCAACATATCAAATTTGAACTTCAAATTACCAAATCTAAGTGTACGTTGCATTGGGCGAAATCTTTAAACAAACATGAGCTACAACTTCATACGAACTAACATTTGAACAAAATTATAAACTAAAACATCTCAATCCACCAACATATCAACTTTCAAGTTCACATCACCAAACCTAATCACTAAATTGCATTTAGCGAAATCTCAAACCAAATTAGATCAACAACCTCACACGAACACCACATTTCAACAATATTATCAATTAAAACATTTCATTCCACCAACATATGAAATTTCAACTTCAAACTACCAAACCTCAACCCTAAATCACATTTACCAAATTCTTGTAACGAATTAGAGCAATAACCTCACACAAATAGCACATTTCAACAACATTATCAATTAAATTATTTCATTTCACCAACATATCAAACGTTAACTTCAAACTACCAAACCTAAACCCTAAATCGCATTTACCCCAATCTTAAACCAGATTAAACCAATAACCTCACACAAATATCACATTTCAACATAAATATGAACTAACCATGTAATTCTAACAGTGTAATACCAAAATTTGCACAAACTACAAGTAGTTTAGTTGAAAAAACTAACCTCAAGGTGCTCCAAAAACCAGCGGCGGCAGGCGGCAGGTGGCGGCCGGCATCGGGGGGGACGGTGGGGCGGGGGACGGCCGGCGGTGGCCTGGCTGGGCGAGGGACGGCGTGGACTTGGGTTCTCCGTTCACGACTCTCGCTCTCTCTCTCTCTTCACAAATAGCTATAAATGAAACCTGAAAACTCTGGCTTCATTTAACAGGGCTGGCGACGGAAATTCCGTCACCCGTTTCCCCAGCCAAAAATTTAATTTTTTGGCGACGGAGTTTCCATCGCCACCTGTCAATTACGGCGACGGAATTTTTTATTCATCGCCATATCAGTTGCACAATCTGACTATTTTCGAAAATTGTTTTTCCGTCTCCATTTTCGCCACCAAATCTGTCGTTAATATATTCCATCACGGAATTCCGTCATTATTTTCAACTTTTTTAGTAGTCATATATATACATATGTATA
>NCQV01116785.1:0-10690 GCA_002740545.1 Lophocereus schottii
CTGATCTAATCAAGTACTTCTTCTTTAATTGGTTGTTTTAAAACCGACAATCAAAGTATCACAATCCTCTTTCAAGGTGATGTGAAATATCTGAATCTACCAATTACCATTTATCAAGGGCTCTTGATTTGTTTAGGATCATTAAGCATTATTATATTTATGGTTTCTCAATTAGTGTGCTCTCGCAAGACTCTGCACAATCAAGTCAAATCATACGGTTCAAGTATCGAATTCCACCTTTCAACACGTTATCCAACACTCAAAACATGCAAGAAGATGATCAAATTCCTTGCAAGACAATAAACATTTAAGATCTAATAAAAAAAATTCAACAATTCCAAAATACTCAAAGAGATAAACCGCGAATCACGAACATAACTGTTATTTGCATAAATCTAAAATCAAAACAAAGTCATAATCAAAATTATAGAGCATAAATCCAAAAATAAGAAAAGAGAAGAAAAAAGAAGTCACTATTAAAAATTTATTTATTCATAACCAGTATCTTGTGACAGCACAAAAATACCGTTCTAATTGGTTCATCTTCTACAACATAAATTTTTCTCATTGTTAAATTTTATTTAGCATTGACGGATGTAAAAGACCACTGTAGATGATTGAATACATCTGTTGCAAATGATTTACTGGTTTTGGGTTCGCCTGAGCAACAATACTAAGCGCCTTTTTATGGGACAATTTCCCGTAAAAATTCAAAAAGCCCTAAAAAATTAATGCTTTTGAAGGTGCTCGATCTGCCCCTTTTCACTCACTCATTTAACAATCACGACCCTCTTTCTCTCTCTCTTACTCGATCTGCTCTTCCATTCTCTGCCCCAAAAATGCGATTGCGATTGCATGCGAAGGCTGGATCTCTGTCTCTCTCTGTGTCGTTCTTTCACAAATCCCCTGAAATTGAAAGCCACAATTGCAGGCACGATTCTTCCAGCCTCAGATTAGGGTTCGATTGGCAGAAGCCATGGTTTGCCTAGGGTTCAAGGCAACGTCAAATTTAGGGTTTAAGAAAATGGACAATGACTGAAGCTTTCAAAGTTGTTGGCGATTTCAGGCAACGATTTGTCTAGGGTTTAAGGCATCCATCTTGTCTTTCTCAAGTAACTTACTCTCTTTCTCGCTGTCCTCTCCTATCTCTTACATTGCATTGCATCACATATCCGTTTGATTCTGTTTTTCTTCGCCGTTGAGTCCATTAGTTGTAAAATTTGTTCAATTTTATGGTCTGCAATCCTTCATCTTCTTCCACAACAACAACAACAACAACTCCCAGTGTGGTTCCCGCATTCACGGGGTCTGGGGAGATCCAGCTGTAGGCAACCTTACCCTACTGGTATTTCTACCCAGAGAGGTTGATTCCTAAATACCCACAAAATAATTTTTCTTTTGGAAAAGGTTTAAAGAGAAAACGAAAGCAAACCCACAAAACAATCCTTCATCTTCTTATGTTTTCAAAAACCTCGCTGATAGACGGAATCAGTTTGCTCTTACCTTGTCGATTGCAATCAGGTAAAGTTGATGATTTTGATTTTTATTTATTTGCATTTTTCTGGTGTGATTTTGGTGGTGTTACTGAGCTACTATTTGGGTTTTGCAATGGGCATGGAAGATCTACCTAGAACCTGTAGTCTTGTTTCATTAGTGTCTGTGTTGCCTTGCATTTCAATAGGATATTATTGGCTCTAATTGAATTAGTAATTGGTGGAATTTTTAAAACTTTCTAGCAGTTAACTACTACAGAATGGTTGTTTTATTTTTGGTTTTTTTTTGGGCAGGGGGGTTGGGATTGGTTGTGATGGATTAATAGTTGGTTGTTGTTCATCTTAAACTAGTGTGAGCATCTCAATAAGTCATTTATAAGACAAATTACACTAGTCCCTCACCTTGCTGATTGCAATCAAGTAAAGTTGATGATTCTGATTTTTACTTATTTGCATTTTTCTGGTGTGATTTTTGTTGTGTTACTTAGCTACTATTTTTGTTTTGCAATGGAAATCTTACCAAAGTAGCATGTCAGTTTAAGTAACAATTGGGTGTGATTTTTATTTATTTGCATTTTTCTGGTATGATTAACAGTTGGGTGTTCATCCATGGTGTTACTGAGTTGCAATTGGAGTTAATCAACTTAAGTAGCATGTTCAGAAAATTCCTTTCATTTGCTGACGTTGTCATCAGATTCTTGTATGATAATTAATTTCATCCCTTATTTCTATTCTTCTGAGTGGGTGTGGGATAAAATGTGTATGCAATTTAAGTCCGTTGTTAAATGCATAAGTTGCCTATTATTTGCATCAGTACATTTTGTAGTGTGTGCATAGATCTTCATGTTTGGTTAGAATTCTTGTTGTGTTGATCTCCCTTTTTTGGGTTGGGGCTTCGCTACTAAGAGTACTGTAGTTCTATTAATGATGCATAACTAAAGCCAAGGATGTAGGTGATTCATGAGCTATAAGGAACAGGGACATAGACATTAGTGGTCAAGCTAACTTTTAGGTTTCAGAATGCCAGGCATCTTGTGATCTATGAAATTTTAGGCCATAGGGTGTATTTGTATAGTTGTCATCCCAAGTGGTTAGATAGTGACTTTCTCCCACCTAGTGCTGGCAATTTCTAATTTTGGGAGTTGAACTTACTAGTCAACTACTACTATGTACTGCCTTCTTGCTATATGCCTTATCCCAGGTAATTTATTCTTTATTTGCTATATTGTGCTTACTGCTGCATAGAGTCAAGAATCCTGGTTGGCTATGGCTAACGGATTAGAGCGAAATAGTTGATTAGAGTGGTTCAGTACCCTGTTGATTGAACTTTAGCACTATTTTGTAGCATACTACTATATAGTGAAGTTTGATTACTATGGTGTGTTTCTTGGAGACAAGTTTTGTTGCTTGTTTGGTATCTGGCAACCTACATTTGGATTTCCTAATATCCCACTCAGAATTTACTCGTTCGTCGCAAAAATGGTGACATATATAGTTTGGAGTGCACTGGGATGAGGAAATAGACTTCTTCATTGCTATATAGAATGAAGTGAGATTGTGAGTATAATCGCTAGGCTCTAAAGGTTTGCTTAGGGATTTGATGAGCTATTTACTTTGAATTTTATCGTAACTTCCGCAAAGAGCTCTTGATGTTCCTACCAGTGTTGGCGCAAGTTTATGTTTTCACAAAATGACTTGTTTAGGTTTTCATAGCCTAGTTAGGCCCTCATCCATTAGTCTCAGACTTCTTTTTGGTCTGATTATTATCAAGCCAATTTATAGAGTTGACATACAAAAATTTAAGTACAAACACAAACTAAAAGCTACTAAGATAAACAAAATCGAATAGTCCTAGACACTTTTCTATCTACAGGCTCTGGTTCTCTTGGGTACACACTTGTCTCAAGAATATACTGCATGTTTACACAAAATGCAAACAACATTAGATGAAAGCCATAGCTAGATTATTTTCAGATTTATGCTGAAAATTAATATGAATGGATGATTTCGAAGCTTATAAGCGGTTGGATCTGGGAAGAAAAATTAAGAATTTAATGTACCTGATAGAGGGCATCACTCTGGAGAAGGCTTGATATCAGAATGGTGCTAATCTTTATCATTTTTCGCTAAATAAGATGGGACAAATCTTTCCAAAATCCCTTGGTGTCATGCATTTATAGCACTCCATCCTGCATGTGTAGTTGTGCAACCCATATCTTGGTTTGTAATAACACAAATATCAGCTACATGTATTCACCAAGCAGTACAAATACAGCATAAATTTTGATAAATATGGACTAGTAATTACATGTTTTTGGTAATGATAGATACATGCAAAAATACCTCATTGATGTTGTACATGAAAGTTGGAATGTTGGCCTCAGATCCGTGCTTTGGGAAGTTGCACTTTGGCATGAACCCTCTTTTTGAAATTCATGTCTTGGCATGCTCCACACATCCAGTCCAGTGCTGAGCTCATTTTCTTCCCTTTCTTGCACTGAAAAAAATAACATAAACAATTTCTTGTTTGAATACCTCATTTGATTGCCTTTCATGAGGATAAATCTAATTCTACCAATTGAAAATGACATTGTGGGAATCAATTTTGAAATAATTGAAATAATTTCCTTGCTTGAATATCTTCCTTCATATTATTAGACTATGAATCTCTTTGCTATATTTTTGGTCCTTGCACATAAAATAAAGTACACATAAAATAATTGTATGAATGGATGTGGTATCTCTTGGTATTATTAATGTGCTGGACATTACTAACATTACTAACGGTTTGATGAAAATTAAAATATAATTTCTTTATTATTTTTCTGATTTTATTTTGCTCTCAGCTTCTACTGTTGGTGAAAGCAAGAAAAGGAAGTGGAATGCAAATTCAAGGCCTCGGCGTGGGAACAAGGTCAGACAAGTAGCTACTCTTAAAGATGTGGAGAAACTCGATGTGACTTTCTATAACAATGGGCCAGTGGGTGAAAATGGAGGAGGCCTAACAAGACATTTCGGCAAGTTTGTTCGTCATCGTTACATGTTACCCGTTAGAGTGCATAGTTGGAGTGAAATTGACCCCAAAGACTTGGAGAAGTTATGACTACTATTGTGGTATGAAAGCATAAGTTTTAGGTTTTTTCCCCTCAAATCTTGAAATTTTAATTTTCTTAAATCGATCTGAAAAATAGACCACTGATAAGTTTTACATGTGATAGGATAAGTTGAAAGGCGGGGATATTGAGCATCGTCGAAAGGAGCTCATGAGCCATACACAGAGATTATGGATTGGTTGGGGAGGTGAAATGACGTAATGTGACCTCAAAGGGGTTTCCAATGTTCAAGAAGAACTAAAACCATGGAACGACCCTAAGATTTTGATTAAAGAAGACTGGAAATGACTGGTAGTGGAGCACTATATGGATCCAGATTTCAAGGTACTGTCCTATACATGAATTTTTTCAATGCCTTTAGTCTTATAATTATTAAATGGTGTGATTTATAGATAAAGAGTGCAATAAAATTTGAAATTAGAGCACAGTTGACTATGCTTCCTTGTATTGACAGCAGGCCGATTCGAGATGTCATCTATGAAAACTTGGTGTGTACAAGTGTTTCTAGTTGTTTTCATCGAAACAGTGTTATTCATACTATTATGGGTTAAGTTTAATTTTTTTTTCCATTGTACACACTATGGTGGCAGCGATGGAAAGGTCCCAGACATTGCGGAGATTTTTAAAGCCACTCGAAAGAAAGAGGATGGGACTTTGGAAAAGGAAGATGCAATTATTTGTGGACAGCTAATTAACTTCCTAATTTTGTTTTCAGGTGGCATTATGTTTAAATTTTCAAAATTGTCATATTGCTTGGAACATTGTATTTTTCAACATAGGATAACATTCTGGGAGAATTAGAGAAGAACCCTTCCATGTCTTAATTTGAGCTTGTGGAGAAATGCTTCGGGCCTCAAGATCGAGGTTGAGTAATATGCGTTGGACGAGGTATGAAACTGAAGATGTTAGAGGACCTGAACCCAGCAAGACGGACCTGAAAGCTCAGCTTGGAAAGAAAAATTAGCATATTAGCAAGTTAGAAAGCCAACTCAATAACATTGAGCATCTCGAAGCTGACCATCAGAAAAAGATTAATGATATGCAAGCTGCTCATAAGAAAGATATAGAGGAGCTTCAAGGTGAAATCAAGGTGCTTAGGGACATTGTTTTCCTAAAACTATCCAACATCTTGCCACCTTCTTTAGCTTATTGATGTGAAAATCATGCTCACAGACATGTTTTATGTTTTTGATTAAGTAAGTACTTTCTAATACTTTTCATTATGTTTTTAATTTATAATTATCTTATGTGGTTTTATGCATCTCTTCTACCTTTTTCTGTCCTTGCTTCCCTCCTCCAACCATTACTACCTAGCAAAGTTATGAAAAGCTAATGCCCACCATCCGTTTGATGAAAGTTTCCAACAACTGTTGGGTTTGATTCTGTGTTGAAATGGGCTTTCTGGCCAGGAAAAGGTGTTAGTCCAACTGAAAATGGGATGTTTTATATTGAAATGATGGTTGTGTTTGATTGAGGTTTTGTGAAGTGCAAAAGTTGTGATATGGGATGTTAATTATTATGGATATCAAGACAATCACATACGCATGGTATCCTATATGGTTTGGTGTGCATTTTCATTCCTGTAGTAGTCATTTGGACTGCATCTATGACATTTCTCCCTCTCTATAGATAGGAATATGGCTAAGCTGACTATTCTCTTTTGTCTGGTCCATAATGATGCAAATATCGCTGAGTTGACTATGAACTAATTTTTGACTTTATTGCTGCAATTTGCATGCTCTTCTGCTTTAAGGAAGGAAAAAAATTGCCACAAAACTATAGCCTGTTTGTTGTTTGGTGATGGGTTGATGATTGATGTCTAGATGGCGATTCATTTAGCTTGTTTTAAGTGCCGCCCTATGTGATGAGTTACTTTGTTGCGATATCATGTCGTGGCATTCTTGAATTGGGATTTAATATGACATATTTTAGCTTGCTCATTGCCTTTGTACTGATGATGGTTCTGTATTAGCTTTAATTAGGGAAATATGCATACTTTAAAAGGTTTGAAATGTCTCTAACTTTGCAGGTTTGAAGTGTAGATGATGTGTGGATTTTATCAGGCACACGAAGATTAGTTGTTCTTGTTATGGTCGTTGATTTGAATTAAACGGCTAGGCCTTTTTTTGGCTCAATAGGCCTATCATGTTGGTAAATAGACCTATCTTTGGTAGTTTTAATTGGTAATTAGGCTTATTGTTTTTGGTAAATGGGCTAGTCTTTTAGTCTCTTCTATATATATTGAGTTGAGGCTATTTTGTTGGATGTGTACGTTCCTAAACATCTTGGAGATCTTCACTTTATATGAATATAAGTAGTATATGTTTCATTTCTTCTGCAAGCTCTTTAATGTTATATAAATTTCATTAAGTTACCAGTCTTGTAAATATATTCTAAAATCGGGTTTTGTACGACTGTTCATTAAGAAAAAGAATCAGAATAAAATTGATTATAAAGTCATTATAAAGTCAGCTGCAACAGAAAAAGTCATCATAAATAATTAGATTTTGTGCATCACGTTAATAATCATTGCAAGAAATTTGCAATTATGACGGATCCTATGTCAAGTACAATGGTATAAACAGTCAAGGATGATTTAGGATTTCTACAATTGAAAAAAAAAATTATTGTAAGAAGTAGGTCCTATAACAATGGTTATAAAAAATCGTTATAACAGTATGCAAATGGTCTACAATAGAATGGTTGTGAAAGGCCTTTTATGAGCAAGTCTTTTACGATAGTTGACGACGGCTTTAAACACCGTGGTCAAAGATATATAGCGACGGTTTCTGTAACCTCTTACAACGATTTTTTCCTTAGACCTTTTTCTAGTAGTGAGAGAAGGGAAAATAAATGCTCAGCTAATTAATGTGCTTGAATCCGTAGATTGTAAACCCGACAAGGAATCCTTGCACGTCTTCACTTCAATTCTCTCTCTTTTTAAAATCTTAATCTAATTTATAAACTTGAAGAGAGGAAAAATGGAAATGGATGGAATTGTATTGAAATGAGGTTGAAAGCATCCTTTTTGTAGGGAAACTCCTAGAAGCCAAATAGCCACGCGTAATAATAAAATTAAAACTGCCTAGGAGTTGAAAAGTCGTGAGAAAACGAAAGGCCTTGGGAGAAAGAAGTCCACCACGGAGGGTCCATGGTTTGCTCTAACTCGACATTTTTCTATTCTTTCTTCCTTCCACGGGCATAGCAACTCAGGCGGCATCAGTGGATGAAAATACACTCATTTGTGGTCAAATTTGGAATAAAATGATCCAAAAACTTCAAACACACAAAAGAACCATACTCAAGTATAAAACCGAAAAAAGAAGTATAAACTACAATATAAAGTACATAATTCTCGCTAAAAGTGACACAAAATGACTTTAAAATAGTGTGCCTTTAAGGACTTATCAAACTTCCCAATACTTAAACTGTTGCTTGTCCTCAAGCAAACACTAGTGACAACCGATAAGGCGGGAGATGCATCCAGGACTCAAAACATAATAACTTCCTTAAAGTAGGCAACTCATAGCATATCACAAGCAAGAATATCAATCAATGACTACCTCAACTAGTGCGCAAGACATTTCAAAATTAGAAGAAGGAGAAAGTTTTCAAAGAAGTATAAGACCACAAGCTTGATATCAAACTTGATCACCCCCAAAGAATATAAAGCATATCATACAAGCATATAGAATTGAATATAGTCGAATGGACTGGTAGAACCTCACTTTTGGAAAATGTGCATCACCCCTGCTTATGTGTTTGAAATATAGCATAGGTTCATTTAAGACTTATTCCAAAGATAAAATCTACTATAACTTTGACAAGACTTTCAAATTCTCCACTACTAAAAATGCAACGTACACAAGACAATCAAGAGGACTTTATATGAGTTTTATTGTCGGTTAGAAGGGTTAAAGGAAAGGAGTGGACAAATGCATATGGGGTAATGTGGAGCTATTTAACCAAGTGACTAGGGAGTAACCAACAAGACACCAATTAAGTAATGAGTTCACCAGTACTCCAAACCTCAACAATTCAATGAACATACCCCACAAATGAAATAGGAAATAAGTTGACAAAGAAAGGAATTCAACTAATTTAGATGTCCAATGCCAATCAACTGTTTCATTCTTGTTTGTTATTTTTTAATTTTTTTCCTCATTTTTTTGGGTTGCTTTTTTAACATGATTTTGCTCTTTTTTTTTGTTTTTGACAATGAAATAAGAATTTGAATCATTGAAAAACATAAGATCACTAACTATCAACTCACAAGCTAATACATATACACAATCCAAATAAGAGGGAACCAAAGTAAATGCTCAATAACGTCAATCGTTCAATAAACCAACATACACAACCCTCCTTAAACTCAATTATCCCCAAAACCACTACTATGTAGATAAAGTGATGCTCCATAGACCTGGCTTAAGGGCAGGAACATGTATTTGGCTAAGGGCTAATATCAAGTATTCAATACAAAGACAGAAATAAGCTCAAAGGGGCTAGCAAAATATGTAATACAAGAGATAGGCTATTTGGCTATGTGGCTAAAATGACCAAAGAAAGAAATGCCTCTATCATATCATCAACTATCCACATATGAATGTGGTTTTGAACAAGAGTGAAGGCAAGTTCTAGAGATAAAACATGGAAGAGTCAAACATGAAAGAATTTGAGACTAAATATAATGAACTAGTCCAAATTAGGCTCAAAATCTCATGGAACATCTACCAAAGTCACATTTAGCTCATAAAACAACTATCATGTACAAACACTAGTGCCAAGGACTCAAAGGGGTAACAAAGTTCTCAGCCAAGACAAGTGTCAAAATAAGAAATATTTACAAAACCTTCAAATAATTTTAGCACCAAAAGAGATTACACACCAAAAGTTACTGAAGCTCATGAATGCTATCACGCCTAAAGAATCATCATTGGAGGGAAGCCACACCATCCCTACATGTAATACTAAAACTTAAAACTTATGCTTTAACAAGTACGCAAGCTAAAAACCAAAATGAAAAACATGAAAGTACCCTTCCTCCATGCTCAGATAAAACATCATTATTCAAAGGAAAGAAAGTAAGAGAAGGGAATGGGAAAACAAAAGAGAACAATTTTACTAGGTTAGGTGTTCGGTACACCTTAGGTAAGGCCTCCTTGCAAACGAGCCAAAATGGAGCATTAGCCACTCCATCACATCTTCAAGACTCTGCTCATCAAATTAGACTCCATCAACGCACGTAAAAGCTTGTCGAACGCCACAACATGGGATTCACAAGCATGGTAGTGAGAGAGCGTCAAGATAAGAACATTGAAGAAAGTTTGCGCTCTGCTTATCAGACTATATACAATAGGAAAATCAAAAGAGAAATTATTCAACCAGAAATTGTGATGTTTTAGATCCTTTTATTATCTAGTAATTGCTCAAAATAAATTATTAATTTAGAATTTTAATATTATTTTATTCCTTTTGTAGGAATTTAGGAAAAAAAATTAGAAAAATCAATAATGCCATATGATTAATATTAGACCAAGTAGAGAAATAAAGAAGAGAAGAGGAAGAGAAAAAAGAACCGAGCCCAGCGACCCATTTTCCCTTTTCCTCCCTTTCTTGCAGGCTGGTCCAACTAAAGGCCCAACCCAACGCTCTTTTAGACCCTTGCTTCTTTCTCTTTTTGCTCACGGGCTAACCTAATTTTTTCTTTCTTTGCTCTCGGTCCAACCTAGTAGCTTCTTTTTCACTTAATCCCAAGTGTGCTGCGCACGTGAGCCTGGGGTCCCCCTCTCAACATTTCCTTCGTCTTCTTCTTTCCTTACGCTACCCAAAACCTGAAAAATTTGTAGGGCAACTCTTCATCTTCTTCCTTAAATCAACCATAGCCTTCACCCTTTCTCTCTCTCCTCCTTTAATCACTGACATTGAGTGTTCCATTATCCTATCCAACCGTTACATTCATCAGTACACTCATCATCATTTCGGCTTGGCTGTTACAAATAATAAATTTGGTGCCATGAATTCAAGTCTAGTGGGGCGTTCTTCAGGGCTAGAAATGGAAGGTCGACGTCAGAGATAAAGGGA